>PVLC010008790.1:11524-56918 GCA_004027655.1 Graphiurus murinus
CCCCGCAGAGCCTCTGACTGCTCAGCTTTCCCTCACAGGAGCAGAATACCTGAGGCAGTCAACTTAAGACAAGGACAGGATCGTTTTGCCTCACAATTTTGCGGGTTCTAGTCACAGGTGGTCAGCTCCCCTGCTTTTGAGTCTGTGGTGACAGTGCGTGACTGAGCAAGTTACTTACATCATGGGGGCTGCAAAGAGAGGAAGAAAGACATAGAGGCCCCACTGCCCCCTTCCAGGGCACACACCCAGCGACCTAAGACTTGCCTCTAGGTCCCCCTCTTAAAGGTTTCAGCACCTTCTAATATGCTCAGCTGGGAACCGAGTCTTTGACACATGAGTCTTTGGGGGACATTGAAGATCCAAACTATAGCAGAAGGATACTGGAATTCATAGAACCTATCACAATGCTTGTTCCAGAATCAGAGCCCCACAAATTGTGGGTATGCAGAGCCTCTGGGGACTTACACCTAGACCAGTAACACGATACCCAGGAGTAGCTGTAGCGGAGCTAGGGGCAGCTCAGTGGTAGACCACCAGCCTAGCATGCATGAGACCCTGGGTTCCATCCCCAAACCCACACACAAGATTAACTTTAATATATATATATTATTTTAACATGTATATAATATACAATATGTAAGCACACATATATAAAATATATAAATATATGTCTATATAAGACATATATGTATGTACTAGGGATTGAACCCAGACCTTTTTATTTATTATTTTGAAACAGTGCACTAAGTTGCTGAGACTGGCCTCAAACTTGTGATCCTCTAGTCTCAGTCTCCCAAGTACTGAGATTACAGGCACGCACCACCACACCTGGCAACATAAATGTTTTTAGCAGAGAGGCAGCCATGCTCACAGAGCCTGTGTCCCAGAGCGAGGCATCCCCATACCCATACTTCACGCCCTGGCTTCGCAGTCTCAGCAGGTTGTATAACACTTCCATCTCCTCATTCACAAAACAGGGGAAACAGTTCTACCTGTTCCTGATGATTAAATATGATTAAGCAGGAAAGGAAGCTGAAAGCAATCTAATGTTGAGGATTGATGAATATTAGCTATTCTAACACTAATAAATACACTGCCTTAGAATTTGAAGAATTCTTTATATTTAATATTAACTTTCAATTGCTACTATATACTGATGCCTGATACACAGCATGTTGTAATTAATATATACTCTATAACTATACAATGATTCTTGTCATATGTCCATTTTAGAGGGCGTGTGTTCAGCGAATGAGAATTCGTGTAGTAAAAGACACGTAGGAAGAATGAGTGAGGATGAAGATGAATGCTGGGGACAAGGATTGCGTGAGGAGTCACAGATGTAATTGATATGGGAGTCACCTCTTTCTCTGGGTTGTCACTGTTCCTTGAGACTACCCATGAAAACACAAAAGTGAAAAGTATGAATTGAACCTGAAGCCCATCTTTCACTTCAGTCAGACTTGGGCACATCTTAGAGGGAATTAGAATAATTTCTTTCCATTTCCCACTCCTGGTGAATCTGCATCATGGCCCCTCAACACTCACATTCATGCCGGTGGACTTTGTATTGGTATCAGATGGTTTTAATGAAGTCTTGGAAATTTCTAAGTGCACAACTGGAAATTGGTTTCTTTTATAAGAATCTATGCATGTTCATTTGAATGATGGAGCTTGTGAAGACATTAAGTGCTAAATGTTATTTGTCATGTATATGTAATGATGAGCAGAGATGTAGCCGCTACCTTTCTTAGCCTACACTTTCTGCATTTCTTACTTTAGTTCTTATTTTTAAGAAACTTGTGAACCTTCCCTTTACTTTTTGTACTTACTAATTTTTTGAATGATGCCCATGTCTACTGGACATGGCCCTGGGGATAGGTGCCTGGCTCCCAATCCTGGCCCACTGCTCAGTGGTGATGCAGCTGCAGGGGACTTCTCCATGAAGTAGGAACACTGACGCCACCTCCACCAGAGGCTGTTTTAGGATCAAATGAGATGGGCGCACAAAGCACTCAGGGCAGAGTCAGCTACACTACAACAGAGTAAATGTTGGAGATTCACTATTACTGCTTTTTCTGTGAACTGGCTTGAGTTCTTTTAGTGTGTGTGTGTGTGTGTGTGTGTGTGTGTGTGTGTGTGTTGGTTGCTAGGATTGAACCCAGGAGCATTCTACCTCTGAGCTACACCCTCCGCCCTTTTTATTTGGAAACAGGGTCTCACTAAGTTCCTGAGACCCTTGCTAAATTGCCAAGGCTGTCCTTGAACCTGTGATCCTCCTGTCTCAGCCTCCCAAGTACTGGGATTACAGACATTTGTCACTGCACTCGGCCTTTGAGTGTCTCTTGATAGCATTTACTTTATAATTTTTCTGTAATTTTTCAACTTAATGACACATGCGTATCAACTTACATGTTTTCTTATTGTATTGTCAATTATGTACTCACCTCCCTGCCTTCCAGACACTATTTACAGCAGTGAACTAGCTGTCTCCAAACATACTGTTTAATCACTTCTCACTTGCAACTGCCCCTGGACATCCAGCACCCACCCCCACAACCTGCGCCCCTCCTAGTAAAACTATAAAGCAACTCCTGTCTTCCCAGTACTTGGGAGGCTAAAACAGGATGATTGTAGGCTCCAGTAACTCGATGAGACCCTCAGCGACTTAGTGAGACCCTGTTTCAAAGCAAAAAATAAAAAGGTCTGGGAGTGTAGCTCTGAGGTAGAATGTGTGAGGTCAATCTCCAGTTACCCTCTCCCCCCCCAAATCATAAAGCTAAGAGGAAAACCGGGGCTGCCCTTGTTCGCCCTTCCCCATCAACCCTGGAACTCTTTTCTCGTTGCAGGATGTTCTGGAAGCTCTCCCTGTCTTTGTTCCTGGTGGCCGTGCTGGTGAGGGTGGCTGAAGTCCGCAAGACCCGGCCGGTGGGCGCCATCCCCTCTCCTTACAAGGACGGCAGCAGCAACGCCTCTGAGCGATGGCAGCACCAGATGAAGGAGGTGCTGGCCTCCAGCCAGGAGGCCCTGGTGGTCACCGAGCGCAAGTACCTCAAGAGTGACTGGTGCAAGACACAGCCACTGCGGCAGACGGTGAGCGAGGAGGGCTGTCGCAGCCGCACGGTCCTCAACCGCTTCTGCTACGGCCAATGCAACTCCTTCTATATCCCGCGGCACGTCAAGAAGGAGGAGGAGTCCTTCCAGTCCTGCGCCTTCTGCAAGCCGCAGCGCGTCGCCTCAGTGCTGGTGGAGCTCGACTGCCCCGGCCTGGACCCCCCCTTCCGACTCAAGAAGATCCAGAAGGTGAAGCAGTGCAGATGCATGTCAGTGAGCCTGAGCGATTCGGACAAGCACTGAACGCGATCCCTGCACGCTGCCGGCCCTCAGGAGTGCACACAGCTTGGGGCCGGTCACTGTCCCAGCCGCCGCCACAAGGAGCTTTACTGGTGTGTTGCTGACCAGGCCGGGCTCAGGCCCAGGGACAGGCTGGAAACACCCCTCCCTCTTGCAGTCGGAGAGGACTTTCCGGTGGCGCCGATGTTTCCACTGTGTGGAAGCGAATATTTCCCTGGCCTTGCCCTCCAACACCTCCACTCCAGGCCTAGGTGGTCCCCGGACCCCGCCCCAGTGCTGGCATTCATTCTTGTGACTTCAGCGCTGCCCTGGCCGCTGCTGCCATGCTGATGTAATGTCCATAAAGAAGATGTCCGTGGATAGATGTCCCACTTCCCTGGGGACCTTGCTGTCAGCAGACACCACCACCTCTTCTTCCTTACTGCCTCGCCCCATCTGTGGACTCCAGACGAACTTGAATGTGCATGCTATTATTGCTGCAATTAGAATATTATCACACACGGTCTCCTTATTAATGCTGGTTTTATAATTGATTTGTATCGTAAAGAGTTGTTAAAATGTACTATAGACCTATCCATATATCGTCTCACGTGTTTCGACTGGCTAGGCAGCACCATTCTGAGTAGGGAGGAGAGGAGCAGGATCTGTGGAAAAGGCATTCTACTCAGATAGGATGCCTGGTCCGCAGTACAGCACAAGGTAGAAATTGGGTTGGGAGAGCTGGCCCTAAGGAGGGCACTCCAGGGAAATTGTGAACAAAGGTCCCTGTAATGTTTAACATGAATGTGTGGTGTGAGACAGTATGCTATTTCCACTGCCATGACACTAAACAAACAAACAAAATTCCCATTCAAGAAAGAGATATTTAAGACTGTAAGGAGCTAGATCACTTTGTAGTGCAGGAAGAAGGAAAGGATAGATACAGAGAGTGTAGCAATGTAGATGAACTCTCCTACAGAAAATAGCAGCATCCTTTCCAAAGAATAGACTTTAAAAAGTCTGAGCCGACATTGTTGCCTTTTGTTTTTCTAATGAGTTGTCTGAATTTTCATATTGTGGTTTCTTGATTTAAGAAAGTTGACATCATTTATTTACCTGCAAGTTCGTACTGTTTGAATCCTCTGCTCACTTGACCTGGGAAGGCGTCCCTGGCGGTGAGTCTCAGGGATCTGACAAGTGTGAATGAGATGGTGTTGGTGGGAACCAGCTTACTCTAAAAGCCTGGAGCTGGTCATTCGCAAGTGGGTGCACCTGTGGAAGGGCCAGTTCCCTAGTACTATGAGACCCTTTACAAGCTGCTGTAGGGATCAAAGTTAACTGACACTAGGTGGTGGCAGTGGATCTAGAGCCAGTCACCCGGCTGGGTGTGGCATGTTGGTGAGTCTGTTCTCACTCTTCTACTGCAAGTTGTGTATTATGGTCACTTCTGTAACCCCATAAAATCTGAGCAAGACTGTGCTGTTGGAAGGGAGCTTGGCTTCAGAAATGGGGCTATCCAGCCTGAAGTTAAGAGACAGAAAGAAAACCATGGAGGGCTGGAGCCTCAGGATGGAAATGAGAATGTAGAGAGGGTATCACCAGTTAGAACTGATTTTGCCGTTAGCAGAAAACCTCAAGTGGAACTCAGTGCAGAATATCCGACAGAAAAGCAGTGAAGGAAGAAAGCCCAGGGGTCTTCATGGAGGCTGCTGGAGTTGGGGAGGGAGCAGAGGAGAGTCCCCATCAAGTACAGTCAGCCACTGTTGCTTCATGATCACAGAAAGCACTCAGAGAGGGGAAAGGTTGAGCTGAGAAGTCTAGAATACAGACCTGAGTGCTCTTCTTCCCAGTTTGCAGGTGACGCATGGGAGCAGTATGCTACGCTGCAGCGTGAAGTTCCTTCGGGTTTATTGTATGTATAAAGTTTGCCTTATAGTGGCTCAAATTGTATTTAATTATTCTTTGGTTCTGTTTATAAAAGAAGAAAAGCTATAAGTATAATGTAATTATTTTATAGGTATACTATTAAATTATAGAACAAATAAAGATGCTCTAGGATTCTATGTGACCCTGGTGTGACGTAGCACGCACGCAAGTGGGATTCTGCTCTGGTGTCAGTGGATCTGTGTGCTCAGAGCATGCTTTGCCATCGCAGGGTGTTGAACCCCTAGCCTGTGTCACTCTGTGTCCTTGGGGGCCTGATGTCTTCTAGGAGAATCAGAACGAGGGATGTGAGGGGTAGGAGTAGCTCTTAGTCCTGGCTGTTGGGAGCTTCTTCCCCATCCCCCACCAGCTAAAGACAGTGCTCTCTCTGTTCTCAGAATAAGAACCCCTAAGTGAGGACGTCTTGAGAAGCTGCTGAGATCACCGTCGGCCGTGAGCCCATCTTCTTTCCCACAGCCAGTGCGCGGTGCTCGTTTCTTCCACCCAGAAACTATCTTGAGCTCTGTGTGTTCTCATATTTACTTCTCATGGGGTTCAACACTTCTTAAATACTTCATAGTTTCACAGTGTCTTCATTTTTCTACTAATTGAACAATCTGCCACTTAAGAAACTCAATGATCAATAAAAAATAAAAACCTTAATACATTTGCACATGGTTGATTCACTGTATGTACTTCAAAGGAAGTAATTATACTTACAAGTAATTCCTTTGTTTATTAAATGGGACAGAATATTCCACTTTAGCCTACAGTACTTCTTTTACTTTTTTTATTCTCTTTTTTTCTTTTTGGTACTGGGGATTGAACATGGGCATTCTACCTCTAAGCCACACTCTCAGGCCTTTTTTTTATTTTTTTTTATTTTGAAGCAGGTTCTCACTAAATGGCTGGGGAGGGGGGGGTGTTCCCTAAGTTGCTGAGGCTGGCCCAGAACCTGCAATCTGCAATCTCCCTGTCTCAGCCTCCTAAGTACAGATTCCAGGTGTGCACCACCACACCTGGCTAGTCTGGGTATTTCAATTGACTTATTTCTGAAGTTGGCTGATTTTTTTCAGTTCTGAAGTCAATGATAATGAATGTTTGCTATTGAGTAATCAACTTAGAGTGGGCATATTGCTAGAAAGTTAATTGAATGATCATCACTAATTATTAGTATCTACATGGGAGATAACAGTCAGACCAAATCATAAATAATGCAATTAAAATTTGCTGATCATCAGGTTATCTTCTGAATCCTCTTTTTCCCCTTCTCTTGCCAACCCCTTTACCCAGTTCTACGACCAATACTTCTCAAGCACAGCATGCAGCCCAGCCTCCTTACCAAAAGCAAAATATAGGATACCATACAGATTTTTGTTGTTGTTGTTTGTACCCATGGAGGTTTCTGGGTTACTAGCTTCTCTGGTATTCAGTATAGAACATGTAGTAAAACAAATAAAATATGAGAACTCACTGCCACATAATTCCCTGAACCCGGGTCCTTAGTGGAGAGATAGGGAAAATGTGTCTACTCCATCTTATCTGGAATAAGAAGCCTCCTGGATCTTCCTGAGGTCAGTCACCCACTCCCTAAGGCACATGGGAGAGGTGCTTACCACGCTCTCCAGCACCCTTGCCCCGCAGCTCTCATCTGGCCCTACGCCATGACATCAGTCATATGGCGGAGTCCCTGAACAGGTCGCCCACAGTGTTGGACAGGATGCCCATAAAATCCAGATCCTCTTGGTCTGTATTTTGACAAAAGGTGTAAAAACAGAAGACTGGAGGTAAGACCATAAACATAAGCTGCCTCCATCCCATGGGACTGTAGACTTCATCCAGTTCTACTCCTGATAGGTATGACAGAGATAAACACGTGCCAGGTTAAGGGCTGCAGGCTGCTTCAATTTGCTCCAACCAGACTCAGTTTGCAGCAGCTGCCATGGGCCACTACCACTTCCTGGTGCTGTCATAGGTTTTTGCAGGAGACAACATAGTGATATAAATGGGAAGATGACAGGGGCCACTACAATATCAAAGTCTTTGAGAGTTTTGTTGACTGTCCCCATTCTTTTTGGAATTCAGCATCAGTTTTGACTCCTCTTTTTTCTGGGGTGGGGAGCAGCTTCAGAGATTCTTCTACTAGACCCTCCCCCTGTGATATCTCTTACCCAAGAGGTGGAAGAATAAATGCCAGGGTTCTTCCACTACCAAGAGTGTTCCTTCCAATGATGTCTCTGCAAATGAGGGAAAGGATAATCAAGTCGGTCCATGGAGCAGTGGACCTCTGAGAGACATACCTTGGCTAGGACTCTAAGAGCCCTATATGACAATGTACTAGAAGGGGGAATGATGGTGTGTTTTGGTCTCTATTAGTATCGATTCAGACCTGGTGTTCAGAATCCTCAAAAGAGCAGAGTATTCTCCTTTTTCCCAAAGCACCTGAATAACTGGCCCAAAGTTCCCGGGTTAAAGAGTGGAGAGGTAACAAATGAATAGTCATGTGCTGGTACTTCCAGGCCCTTCCTCAGGGTGAACTGGCCACTCCTTTAGCCAGTGGGTTCCATGTCTGACCTAGAAAGTGCAGGGGGAACGTGTTTTTCCTTAAGATTCTGTCTTCTGTCTCTGCTCATCATCATTGATTTCACACATTGATTGTGTGAATTGAGTTACACCCTTGTTGGCAGCCCATCCAGAAACAGCATAAACTGACCATCTCCAAGTCAAGACCACTTGGATACCACTATGACACTACCATGCTTCCCAACAAATGGGCCCATGTTTCTTCTGAAAGCTGAGCACCACAACCTGGCTCGTATGATTTGAGACCTTGCTATTTTCCTCTTCATCAGGAAGCTGGGTTTTAGAACAGTGTCTCTTCCTACAGTTAGCCATGGCCTGCAGGTGGTAGGTGCTCATGGAGACCTTCCTGAGAATGTAGGTGTGTATATGTGTGTGTGTGGGGGTACTGGAGATTGAACCCAGGGGCATTCTACCTCTGAGCTACACCCCCAACCTACTTTATTTTTTATTTTGTTTTTATTTTGAAAAAGGGTCTAAGTTGCTGAGGCTGGCCTCAAACCTGCAACCCTCCTGTCTCAGCCTCCCATGTACTGGTATTACAGCCATGCCTGGCTCCCCTAGGAAAAATTTTAACAACACACTGTTCCAGTTTACCTGGGGCTGTCCTTAGCAAGGTGATCCATCTGGCAAGTGATCCATCTCCAAATCCCTTGTTAGTGAATTATTTCTCAGACCACTTCTAAAACTGCCTGTCTTAGATTGGGTTCCCAAACTCTGAGATATAGTGTTCTGTGCAGGTTTATTGGGGGTACTTACAGGACATGGGTGTGTCAGGTAGTGAGGAAACTCAGATTGCACAATGAGAAAAGCAACCTGATTGCAACTGAGGCCTTCTCTGATCTTGTGGGGAGTTCAGGAGCTGGTATGGCATTTTAAAGAAGTCTCAATTGATGTAAGGGATCAGGCCTTTGTAACCTGGCCATCAAGAAGGGAGCAGGCACTGTCGTCCACTAAGTGAAACTCTCAGTGAGGGATTCAGCTGTGGGTGGGGCCAGGGGTGGGATGAGCCAGGATGGGCTCCTGGGCAGCACACCATTATAGTCTCCTTGGAGTGTGTATTGAGGGGATGGTGTGGGAGGAGGGAGGAGACAGTGTCTAGAATATGGAAGACTCCAAAAGAGAGGCAGAGGAAGTTCCACTTGATCTCATAGGAAGTAGAGACTCACCCGCTGACAGATCTGACAGAGGGCTATTCTAGTCACAATGCACAAGGCAACTGGCAGGCAAAATCCAGATGCAACAGGCCACTGCAGAGTTCCCCATAGAACACAGACTGCCAAGCAGGGCCAGACAGGCTACACAGTGGGATCTAGAAGGAAGAGACAATCATAGAAAATGTCTGCAGAAGATGGTGGTCAAAGAGGAGTTTAGGAGTACAGGAGACGGGCCTGCTTTAGAGAGGACTGGATGCACTGAAGATGACCATGCAGGCTCTGTGGCCCTTGGGCCAGCAGTAAAAGTGGAATGATCTACACAAAACTCTCTCCATTGGAGACATAGGACTGGGGTTTGAGCGAGAAGCTAGAAATGGAGAAACAGATATAAAGGCAAAAAAGCTTGATTGACTATGAAAACAGATGAGATTTCCAATTGAGAGGATTAGGGAAATAGAGGGCAGAGTCACCTGAGCAAATGCTCCATTGAAAGAGTGATAAGAAGGGAAATATCAAAGAAACAGTAACATTCCTCAGGTAAGGTCCACCTGTGTGTGCCTGATAGGGCCCCTGGCTGTGATAGGGCACTTGGGAGGCTGTGTGTGCCTGATAAGGGCACTTGGGAGGCTGATTTAGGAGGATCCCAGGTTTGAGGCCCGTCTCAGCAATTTAGCAAGACCCTCAGTAACTTAGCAAGACACTGTTTCAAAATAAAAAATAAAATAGAGCTGGGGGTGTGGCTCAGAGGCAAAATGCCCCTGGGTTCCATCCCCAGCACCAACAACAACAAAAAAAAGAAAGACGAAGTAGAACGTTTCATAGTTTCATTCCTATTTCCAACGCCTCCCCTCCCTCTGGTCACACAGCCTCTAGCCTTCCCTGACTCCCTGTAATGCACAGCTCTGCTGCCACTGAGGAATCCCGCTACACCTCCCATCTCCAATGGAACCCCCTCCCTCTGCTCCTGTAGCAGGCCATTTCTTCCTGATGAGAGATGCCTGTGGTCCCACCTACTTGGGAGGTTGAAACAGGAAAATCGCTGAAGCCCAGGAGTTTGAGGCTAGCCTGGACAACACAGCAAGATCTAGTCTGGAAAACAAAACAAAAGAAGATCAAAATAAACTGGGCATAGCCAGGTGTGGTGGCACAAGTTAATAATCCCAGTACTTGGGAGGTTGTGACAGGAGGATCACAGGTTCAAGGCCAGCCTCAGCAACTTAGCAAGATCCTGGTTCAAAATAAAAATAAAAGGGGCTGGGGATGTAGCTTGCGGGTAGAATGCCCTGGGTTCAATACTCATTACAATAAATAAATATATATAAATGAATAAATAACTAAATAAATGCATTGTACATACATACACTGGGCACACGTAAAGCCTTCCTAGCCACTGCATTTATCTGCCAAATCCTGCTGCCAGGGCACCCTTCATCCCACAAGACCACGGCCACTCAAAGGGCGCAGTTGCTAATTTGCATGTGTGTGGGTGAATGGGGGGGATCCTGGGTACAAAATCATGAACTGGGTCTAGTCAAGGCTGGAAACTTCAAATTTTATGTTTGAAACTTTAGCAGAAATGGTGGTTATCAAAATATTTGCATCTGGAGTTTCTTGCTTTATGTTTTTGCTTTTGCCATGATATATCTATGTATATACATGTGTGTATATATATGCATATATATGTACAAATATGTATATATGTACATAAATATTTAAATTTTTGTTTTGAAGATTCAAAGAATATATGACTCATGTTACCATAAGCATGTCTGTTCTTACATGTACTAAAAGGCACCCTGCTGATGTAATCTATTTCTGGATCTATACCAGGAGTTGTAAGCTTAATATTAATTTTTTGTGTGATACTAGGGATTGAATCCAGGGGCATTGTACTTCTGAGCTACAACCTCAGTCCTATGTTATTTTCTTACTTTAAAACAGAGTCTTGCTGAGCCGGGCGTGGTGGCGCACGCTTGTAATCCCAGCATTCGGGAGGCTGAGACCGGAGGATCCGGGTTCGCGGCCAGCCTCAGCTACCTAGTGAGGCACTCTGAAACTTAGTGAGACTCAGTTTCAAAATAAAGAATAAAAAATAGGGCTGGGGGTGTAGCTCAGAGGTAGAATGCCCCTGGGTTCAATCCCCAGTACCACACACACACAAAAAAACAGTCTTGCTAAGATACCATGCACTGCTGGCCTTGAACTGTGATCCTACTATCTCACCCTCCCAAGTGCTGGGACTACAGGTACGTGCTCCCGCAGCTGGCTAAATATTAAAATTTTCGATTCTCACTCTTTGCTTGAAAAGCAGGAGCTCCCACATTTAAGGGTATGCTGACAAGTTATGAACAGCATTTACCAAGTAAAATGTATGGGTATGGATAACAAACATCATGGTGGGGTCCAATTTAGAACAAGTGAACCACCTTATAGTGTAGCTTTGCTGTGAAATGGTTTATTGCCAGTTTCTGACTCTAAAAGCCTAAAACCGACAGTTCTCATTACAGATTGCACCTGAAAGGTGCAAGTTTGTCCCATGATCTGTTGTATGTATTAGAAAGTGATTTTAATCTCTGGAAATCATTGGAGCATATGATAGGCATATATCTGTGAAATAAACATTTGTAGAGTTCATGAGGGCAGTCTAAAGTAACTCCAAAACTGAGATGAATGGAGGTTTTGCTAAAGGTGAACCGAAATGGGCCAACTATGAAGTGAAAAGCCCAATGTTACTGTAGCAATCAGACCACCAGGGGAGCAAATGTGTTTACGGATCATTCTGGCTTGAATTTATTTATTTTTTTCATTTCTGCAACAGAAAAACAGGGTTGCATTATCACCATTCCAAACAGCTCAATGTAGTGGTCTAGTGAGAGGATTTTCCTGATCTGCCTTGGACAGGACATCTGATAGAGTTGCTATGGCAACAGGGAGCACCAGGAACCACTTCAAAGGTGTCTCTTTGATTCAACATTACTGACCCAATGGGTGTCATTTGATATTTGAGATACATCCCAAAAAGTTAATGATAAAATACATCTACACTGACTTATTTCTTATATTGTAACAAATCTAAAAGAATTGAAGGAAATAACTAAAAAGCTCTCTCTCCCTTCTCCCAAATACCAGTTTTGCTCCTCCAGAAGCAACTATCATTATCAGTTTCTTGTGAGTGCCTCCAAAGATGGTCTATGCATATGAATTTCTGGGTAGTCTGTGCATATGCAGTTCACACCCCTCTATTTGCTGTTTATTAGATTACATGCTCAGAAACCAGAAAACAGCCAAATAACTATTAGAGATAATAACAGGATGTGAAAAATTGACTGGGCAAAAAGTTAACATACAGAAATCAAGAACACTCATGTGTAAAAACAACATTCACCAGAAAGATATAATTGGGAAAAGTTCTCTACTTCAAAAGTGACCCAGGAGCTGGAGTGTGACTCAGTGATAGAGCATGTGCTTGGCATGTGTGAAGCTCTGTGCTCCAGCACCAAGACAGACAGACAGACAGACAGACAGACAGACACACACACACACACACACACACACACACATACGTGAGCAAAAAGCTTCAGAAGAAATATGTAATATCTGTATGAAAATAACTGAGAGACCCACAAGTAATTGAAAGATGACAATGTTGGCCTTCTCCAAACCTACAAACTTCATGCAGTCCAAATAAAAATACCAAGGGGATGGTCCTTCGGGGATGCGTGAAGGGCAAGAATTGAAGAAGCTGACTCCAAAGTTCATACATAAAGATCAACAAGCAAGAACAAAAGATTCTGAGAAAAAATTGAAAGAGGAACTTGCCTCTATGTATTAAATATATTTAAAAGTGACAATTACTGTTTATAATAGCAAAATATTGGAGACTTTTGAATAATGAGAAAATATGTAAGCTTTGAGCAAAACAAACATTTTATATATGATACAGAAGATGCACAACATATTGTTAAGGAGGAAACTCAATGAAAAAAGTGTACATCTTTGTTCTTTTTGTATGGAAAGACAGTCAAGAAGCACAAGAGTATGTAGAGTGTGTTTCCATTTTCCTGCTGAAAAAATAATATACCAGAAGCAGCTCCTCCTCCTCTTCTTCTTCTTCTTCTTCTTCTTCTTCTTCTTCTTCTTCTTCTTCTTCTTCTTTGCCCCCATCCCACTGCCACCGAGGACATTCTCCTTCCTACACCCCCAGCCCATTTTTAATTTTCTTTTTCTTTTTTTTTTTTTTTTTGCGGTACTGGGGATTGAACTCAGAGGCATTCTACATCCGAGCTATACCCCCAGCCCTATTTTTTATTCTTTATTTTGAAACCGAGTCTCACTAAGTTTCAGAGTGCCTCACTAGGTAGCTGAGGCTGGCCGAGAACCCGGATCCTCCGGTCTCAGCCTCCCGAATGCTGGGATTACAAGCGTGCGCCACCACGCCTGGCTTTTAATTTTCTATTTTGTAATAGAGTCTCCCTTAGTTGCTGTGGCCTCAAACCTGCCATCTTTCTCTCTCAGCCTCTCAAGTACTGGGATTATAGTCATGTGCTACTGCACCCAGTTCACAGAAGCTTCTAATACTGAACCCAATCAGTGTACCAAGGTCCATTACTGCAAACACAGGGGCTCGAGGTAGCACCTAAGGGTGGCCCTACTCAGGAGAAGCGGGCTTTGCTGACTTTGCTGAGATGTGTCTCCAGGGCCGTCCTCTCTGCTTCCTTCCACACACACACATTTGGAAGATCTCCCAGGTACTTCGTGGTTTAGGTTTTCCATTCCTCTAATTTTAACCAAAGTTCAAGTTTGCATGCTTGTTCCTCATTGTTTTTGGATGGTTTCTGAGGAGAAAGGGTCCATTTTACCTCCACCACCATTTAAAAATGTGAAACCTCTTCCTATTGCTTTTGATTGTACTCTCTAACTGAAGGTATACTTCATGAAAAACAAAAATTGAAAAGTACAACCTCCCAAAGTCTGAGTTCACTAACTGGCCAGGAGGTGGAAATGGTAACGATGAGTTGGCACAACTCAAGGACGGTGCGCAGGATGATCAAAGCTTGTGACCAACAATTCCTTCCTTTTTCCCCTCATTTCTCCCGTCTACCATTCACAATTGCTTCTCTTATTACTAAACTTTACATGGCTTTGTTTTTTTCTTATCTATCTGGCCTTCAGTTGGATTAATAAGTTTTTCCCCTCTTGGTTTTAGTTATATTTGTTCTTGTAATGAATAACCCAATATTTTAATTTATACTTATTTTCATATTTTGTAACAAAGTCTAAACATATTCAGCTTTACTGTCATCCCCTGCCTTTATTTTTTCCTTCATAGAACTTAAAGCTCACATGGCACATAAATGTAGGGTGACCAGTGTGTCTGGGAACAGAACTGGTTTAAGAAGGGTTTTCTGGCAAAATGGCACTAGTTTCATGCTTATCAGGGTCCTGGTTGGAAGAACAAATTAGCACCCTATTTAAGTCTCACAGTACCTGACCATTTTGCACCATTTTGTTTTCCTTTCCCATTTGAATGTAAGTTCTCTGAGGACAGGATATTTTCTGTGTATTAATTACTACCAAGCCATTTGGCAGTTCCTGGCACATGCTCATGACTCTACAAACACTTGTTGAAGTCAGTAAGTGTTGAGGATAGGGCAAAACCGTTAACACGTTTAAATTATTCCCTGAATTTCTCCCATCCCTCTTGTCATTAATGTACAAATTGAGTGTTCTCTGTAAACACAGAAGTTCATTATGGTTGTTCTTTACCGTCTGTAGTGGATTTCCTCTGTCAGTGTTGTGATTTGTTATATCCCAGCCCTTTAAGCAGAGTCCATGTTTTCCTTGCTGAATGTGTCCTCTCGCTGACCTTTCAGTTAGGTTTTGGGGTAGTAAACTTGGTTTTCAAATGTCTGAAAATATGTGCCTCCCCTCTGTATGAATGATACTTCCACTGGGTGTAATTATCTTGATTCACTGTTCTTCATGCCTCAATTTGAAGGTACTATTTACAAGACAAAGCTGCTTGTGGGATCTCGTCAATCTCATTGTAGGTAATTTGTCCTTTCTTTCCAGAGGTTTTGGTGGGTGTTTTGATTTGTTTTGTTTTTGTTTTTGTAGAGCTGCAGATTGGAGAGGTTTTAAAATGCTGTCTTTATGTACCTAAAGACTCATTTTGACCTTTTTAGATGAAAATTAATTGCTACTTACCTGGCCTCGCACTTGCGGCATACTGTCAGGTAGTCTTCTTTGATTCTAGAAAGTTCTTAGACACTGTTTCTTCAAGCTATCTGCCCTCCCTGTGTCTCTTTTAGTCCCTCCTATGGGTTGCATCTTGAATTGGAGTCTCATGATCCACCCTATATCTCTTTTAACTTTTCTTGCAAATGTAAAAGAATTCTCTCTCTATGGAATAGTCTCAGTGAATTCCTTAACATAAACCTCCAGATGACAGTCTCTTCACTTGTATCCATTTAGAATAATTAGCTTACATGAAATTTTCTATCCCAATAAGAAGACATTTCAAATTTCTTTGCATGCATGTCTTAGACATAGTAATTATTATTTAAGGTTCACCTACTTCTGCTTTTTTTTTTTTTTTTTTTTTTTTTTTTTTTTTTTTTTTTTTTTTTTTTTTTTTTTTGTACTGGGAATTGAACCCAGGGGCATTCTATCTCTGAGCTACATCACTAGCCCTTTTTATTTTTTATTTTGAGACAGGGTCTCACTAAGTTGCTGAGGCTGGCCTCAAACCTGCAATCCTCCTGTCTCAGCTTTCCAAGTACTGGGATTACAGGTGTACTGGCATGCCTGTCTATAGTCTATGGCACCGACTGTAGCTAGTTTACACAGACTTTCACTGGTAGGTCAGCCCCATTCCAGTTCACATCTCTGGGGAGCCTGGCTTGTTTTCCTTCCATTAATATGGCATGATGAGGTCTTTTTGCCCAATAGAAATTCTCACACACTGTGACTTGCTGCCCCATTCCCCATGGCAGCTGTATCTGTATTTTTAAAAATTTATTTTATCTTGCTTTTCTATTTGGAAAGAGAGGGAAAATTCAAGTTTTAAATTCAAAAGGGTCTCGGGGAACTAAGATGTCAAGTTTCTATGTTTCTAGAGCTATAGAAAATTCTCCCATGCTTGGAGGTACCTTAATGCCCTAAGTTACAAATAAAATAATCTGCATCATCTCTCCTTCCTATTTCTTTCTTTAATGCTATCGTTAGTCTTTACCACTACCTTTCTCGTCAAACAATAGGCTTCTTTTAGTTCTTGACTTGCTGATATTCTGCAGTCCTGGGCATAGTTACCACTTCATCTTGATTTAATTAACAAATACATACTGATGTTTGTTGTATGCTAGAAGCCACTGAGTGTCAAAACCTGTCCTGGAGCAAGTGACTTCTAAATTCAGATACAATTATTGGAGGGATGGATACAATTAATGGATGGAGAATGTCTCAAGCTGAGGAAACCTATGGAGAAAGACCTATAGTTGAAGTCTTAGTCCACTTTGTAGTGCTATAACAGAATACCACAGACTGGGTAATTCATTAACAATAGAAGCTTATGTGGCTCAAGGTTCTGGAAGCTGAGGAGCCCAAGATGAATGGGCCGCAGCTGGCGAGGATCTTCCTGCTTCATGGTAACATGGCAAGGACTTGCAAGGAAGAGTGCTTCTGTAACTCACTTGCTCAAGAAGGACACGAACGCCCTCACGACCCAGCACCTCCTGACACTGCTGCACTGGTATTAAGCTTCCAACACTTGAATTCTGGGATGCTCCAACCATAGCTGCAGAGGAAGCTCTCAGCATGAGAAGACCACAAGGACCTTATCCTGGCTGGAGGCTGGAATTCAAGATAAGGCTGAGTCCAGAGATGTGGCTCAAGATGCAAGTAGACATCAGGTCACTCTGTCTTTGAACAATATTTTGAGGCCATACATCTTGGAGTATGTGACCACTAAACTATTTCAAGAAGGAACTTCAGATTAGCAGATTTGTATTTTAAAAATGATTTGGGTTTACTGTATAATAAAAATTGGTACATAACCAATCTTCGACTATGAGAACAATTGGTAGGTTATTAGGTAATTTATGAGGGTTTGAACTGGGACTTTAATGGAGGAGATGGAGGAAATGGATGCATTCTACAGATATCAACCATGCAGAACGGGACTTAGAGGCTGGATCAATGGCGGGGGTGGCAAAAGGAGGACTGAGATTGCAAGCATGCCTTGGGCTTCTGAGTGGGTGGTGGCTTTTTTCTCTAGAAGAGATAATGCAGATGGATGAGCAGGCTTGCAGGGACAAGAGGACAAGCTGAGTTGGGTTTTGCACATGATTAATTTTAAGGACTAGTGAGACATTTAATTGGAAATAACCAGGGATTGTTCTGGAGCTCAGAAAAGAAGTCCTAGTGTAGGCAAAAAGGGGTAGGCATTTTATCAGGATTTGTTACGTGGGTAACACTGATGGACATAAGTTCCTGAATCCCTGAAATGGCATGCAAAGTTTCCATGTATGTGAATGTGCAGGATAACTTATTTTTCCCCTCTTCCTGATCCCTCCCGCAAATGTTAACTAGGATGGCTGTAGTGTTCTAGTATTCTTATGCAATAGACACATAAATATTTTATTATTCATTTTATTTTCATATAAATTAACATCCTAAAAAATTGAAATAGAAACACTAAATACAGTATTGCACATTGCGATCTTTGTTAAATGTCTATTATTTCATTGGAGAATGGTAATATACACGTAGGAAGACTGAGGGACGAGAAGACTACAACACAACAACAGGAGAAAACAAAACACTACACTGTTCTTGGCACTTAAACTAACAACTAAAAGGCTACGGAGAAAAGTGATCAGAAGGTGGGTTTTCTTCCGCCCTCAGGCCTGCTGCATGTCTGGAGTGGTTCAATGACTACTTCTCTGTCACTCTGCTGCTGGTCACTCAGGTTTTCATGCTGATTTTTGCTTTCTGAAAATAAATACGCCAGATGAAACAGTTATAGTCAGAAAGAAGAACTTTAAGAGCAGCGAGGAATTTAGACAGACCAATCATATCTGCACTACAAGTGCAGTTCTTTAGAAGAGCTACAGTTCCTAGCTCTTCTTCACATCTCAGTGTGGGCCAGCATCATGTCTTTTCTGTTTAGACTATGTCACACTTATCCATTCAAAACACTCCTGTTTGAAGAGGCAACTCAGTTTTCCTTTAAAACAGGGCCACTTACTTGCTCTGGCACTAAGTGACGATCCCTTCCAAACAGCCCAGCACACCTGTAGAGTGCCACAGGAGACCGAGCCCTTCTCTCCCAGGGTCGGCACCTTGGCATTTTATTTTAAAGGAGGGTGTCGTCAAGGAGGAAAGATAGATTAGCTTGTTGAACTCAGTCTATGACCCTACAGCTGCCATATGCCAACCCCATAACCCTGTCTTGGTTCTGGGCAAGGTCTGAGCACCCTGGGCGAAGCTCCACCTGCACCTGGCAATTCCCATAGTGTGTTAGGTCACAGAGCAGCGAATCCCATATCACAGTGGCTCTGGGTTCACACCCAGCCTTGGGGCTGTGTGCAATGAAGAAGTGAAAGGTGCCTCCCACCCCCAGCACTGTCTACGTGCCCACACAAGTGCATGCACTTAGTAGATTCCTCTTAATTCTCAAGTTTTGAATACTAAATACTGAGAGTCTCCTAATTATCTGGGCCTAGTTAAAGGGATAAAGAATAGGAGATTCTTGACATCAAAAGCTCATCATTTTCTCAAGCTTAAGAGGAAAATAGTTAAAATATTATTGGATATTGCTATTCAGCACAAGTAATGGCCTATTACCTCTAAACCTTGGCATTCAGTCAGATAATTACAGGCTCAATCACATAGGAAAGTACTACATTGTTACTTCACACAGCTGTCGCCATGAGTGAATATAATTTAATTTTAAAATATCACACAAGTTTCTATATATTATGAAGACAAGGTTCAGAAGCCAAAGAGAATCATGAGTTAAAAACTTGTAATACTTATACTTACAATCCCAGAGTCATGTCTTGGTTTTATTTTATAAAGTGATTTTCCCTTTTTCTGCCTGCACACCTCTTCGGCTTCTTTTACTCTGAGTGGGGAGAAGACAGTTAATTTAAACAGAACCCTGCATAGATCACTGCAGTCCTCCTTATAGTAAGTGAGAGAGCCAAAATGCATTACAGATTTGAGTTACTGGAGGAATACCACATACACAGCGATTCTACATGTCACTGACTTTAAGACATTGACTGTGAGGGCTAGGAGGTCTAATACACGCAATGCATTTCAACCTCTCGGTGAGGAGAGCCCAGAGACTGGACACCCACAGAATTGGCATAATAAATCAGAAACATTACATAACTCAAGAGTATCATGTAAGAAATCACATGCTCATTTAAAATTATTTCAGATTCATTTTCTATACCATACTTACCTATGTATAAAATCACTTGCAAAAGACACTTGGGCAGTTTCTAAAGACTGAACTTCCTCGAGCATGAGGACCATTCATCATTTGATTGGTGATAAAAAAAAGAGTGAGCAATGATAGCATCTTAACATTTCCAGGCTTTCCCTTTGTGCATATGCTCCATGGAAGACAGCACTGGCCTCACCAGCGTAGTCCAAACAGGAGGCTGCTCACAGATAAAGCCTGTATTGCTGACACTGGTAACATCCTCTCACCTCTGGACCTCCATACTCCCTCAGATAATGAAAGGGCTCAATCACAAAAGCAGGATACTATTACTACACATAGTTGTTGCAAAGACTGAATATAATTTCATTTAAAAGTTTCTTTATAAATTGTAAAGTACTATAAAATTTATGATTGCTTTAATTAAACACATAGTAAGACCTGGAGATTTGGACTCTTAACAAGAAGGGGTGCTACAAGAAGGAAAATATCTTATCAGGTTAATTTACTTTTTATCCTTGTGATTTTTCCTTGAGAGTTAAAAATGAGGCATTTCTGGAGAAACTGAACAAGCTATGGCTTGGTCTTAGAAAAAAGCACATTTTGTGCAGACCTCACAGTGTAAATTTCCTGAAAGAGATGAATTGCAAATACATTTCTTGAGTCCTGTGGCAAATGATCTAATGATAATTCATGCCTTCTACCAACTGACTCAGCCCTCTTCTCATACGATACAATAAAACAAACAATCCAGTTTAGCTGCTTACCACAGATGGATGGTTTACCTTACAGCATGACAAACAAAAGCAATTTGTTTGAGATGTAAAATGCCGGGTTGGTATTATTAGTAATTTCAGAAAGCGATGATGATTTAGAAGACATTCCACTGTTACCCCTTTTATTACTTTCTACCCAAGCCATAAATTGCCTTTAATCCTTTCTCTAAACATTTGAAGACAAAAAAACATTTTCTTTATAACAAACTAAGAATTTCAGAGCCCCATCTTCCTCTGAAATACCTACCAGTAAATTTATGCTGAAGTATTTAGATAGGGAATTAGGAAAACTTTTGGTCAGCACTTAGCCAAAATCCAGTCAACTCCCTCTTAAATCTACTTGGAGTTCTTTAAAGCATTTCATAGCATTTTTTAAAAATATACTTCACAAGTATTTAGCTTCCCTTAAACATCCTAATTTTCTCCCTATTCTATTTATTTTGTTCTAAAAACACATTTTTATAAGGATCACAGGAAGAAGATTCTAATACAAACATATTTCAATTTACACAAAATGAATGCACTCATTGCTGATGGTGGATATGAAAAAAGTCATGAGCAGGGGCCTCAAGGAGCCACACAGGACCTCTGACCTCCATGCATTTAGTCATGTGTGCAGCAGGGGCTCCAGCTCAGCACCTGGCTGCTGCTCTGTTTTACAGGGACAATTAAACTCATCTCACAGGAGAGACACAAGCACACAAGTAGCAGTTATATATTCAGGAGAACCACCTAAGTTCAGATAAGGTACTACAGTGTCCCCAGGATGGGTGGGCAGGGCTATGAAAATCTTTCCGGCATGCACTGACAGCTAAGCCTTGTTTAAAAGAGAAATCTGTCGTTTACACTTTTCTTGAAATGGGCAAACAGGACTTGGAGAAAGAAAAGAAAACTGACATGCAGAAGAACACAGTGGAAGGCTGAACGGGAGTCAAGGTCACCACACTGAACTTCAAGAGCTCTGAGCAGCTCCCCCTCTGCTGGCACAGGATCCTTTGGCATTCTAGTTTATGCCTCAGTTTCTTATGTGTCTGACTAGGGTGAGTTGGTCTCCTTATCCTGAGCACCCCTAGATGTGTATCATAAGTGATTTAGGAAGCTGGATAACCATGCTGGATTGCTAACAGGTTACTCTTCTAATTTAACGAGCTGAAGATCCATAGGGGATTTGTTAAAATGCAGCTATTTGGGCCAACTTCCATCCATTCTGCCTTGGTCGCTCAGGGATACATTCCGCATCAGCAGCGCGAGGAGGATCTGATGTCGGTGGCCTAAGAGCAGGACTCTGAGACACAGCACCTCCCTGTCACTGAGGTACCAGTGACTGACCTCAGAGTACAACAAATCTCCCTTACACCTCTGTTCTTTCTCCTCCTCCTCCTTCTTTAAATTTTGTGGTGCTGGGAATTGAACCCAGGGGCAATCTACCTCCAAGGTACACCTCCCAATTTTTATTTTTTATTTTTTTGAAACTGGGTCTCACTAGGTTGCTGACAGCCTCATTAAGTTGCTGGGGCTGGCTGTGAACCTGTGGTCCTCCTGCTTCAGCCTCCCAAGCATGGGGATTACAGGCGTGCACCACCACACCTGGCCACACCTCTGCCTGTCCAGATCGCATGCCTGGCCTGGGTCCTTCCTGACTCCCACCCTCCCAGCTTCCTAACTGCTGCTTCCAAATGCCAAGTTCATTTCGACACAACTTTGACAGCAAGACATTTTTTCCACACTTTATACGAGAAAAAAGAATGCATCCCTGGAGGTCAGAAATGCTGTCAGAGTTGGCAGAAATAAGAGCCATCGTGAGAGAGAAGTCCGTGTGGAGAGGCCCAGCCGACTGTGGACAGCAGCACCTTCCTCCTCCTCAGCCAGTGTGGCAGGTTCTGCTGGAGGCCTGCATTTTCCATCTGCTCCACCTCCCCTTCAATAATGTCTGAGGCTTCCTGGCAGGAAAGAAAGATGTTCATTTCAAAACTCTCCATCCAAGGGTTTAAGTAAAAATCCAAGTGTAAGCATTGCCGATGTGAGCCGGACATGGTGACACACACCCATGATCCCAGTTCTGGGGAGTCTGAAACAGTAGGATCATGGGTTCAAAGACAGCCTCAGCAACTTAGTGAGATGCTCAGTAACCCTGTTTCAAGACGAAAAATAAAATAAAATAAAATAGGGCTGAGGGTGTACCTCAGAGCTGGGTTCAATCCCAGCACCCCCAACACACACATACACATCACTGATGTTTTCCCTTCTGGAAGGAGGAAGGAAATAAAAAGAGGAAGATACTTAGTTTGCAAGGAGAAAATAAGTCACCAGGAACAGAGGTCCATGGAGAGCGGAAGCTGTGTGGCGGGGCCATGGGCGCCATACAGACACACAGCCCTTGTGAATGACTCATGAAGATAGAATCCTTTTAACATGGTTGCCTTCACATGAAGGGCATCTGTTATAAGGGAAGTAAAAATTTTAGGGTGACATCTCTGATAGGCTCATTTTAACAGTTTTTCAATCGGCAATGGCAATCTAAGAGGAGAAGGAAATTATGAGCAAGATGGAATCATATAATATGGGAAAGAAACTCCTCATTCATCACTCTTAGGGATTAAAAAAAAACCAGGAAGCAGAGACAGAGACCAGAAAACAGGAAATGCAGCATTACTGTTTAGGAGGAAGAGAGAGGCATTAAGTAATAGATAATGGCCACGTAATTCTATGTTAATACTTTTCTATAATGTCTTTCATAAAACTTCAGAAACAAAGAGAACTATGCTGGAACTATGTATTTCAAGGGTATGTGCTTATTCCTTAAATGGAGGACTAAGAGTGGGCAAGAAAATGAGGCTTTATCTTGAAAAGGAATGTAGAACTATGAGAAATAACCAAAGGACACATGGAATCAGATTTTGTTGTTGTTGTTGTTGCCTCTGCATTCTACCTCCAAGCTACACTCCCAAGCCCTTTTTATTTTTTATTTTGAAACAGGTTCTACCTAAGTTGCTGAGATTAGCCTTGAATCTGAGATCCTCCTATCTCAGCCTCCCAAGTACTGGGATTCGAGGTGGTGCCACCATGCCTGGCTATGGAGTCAGATTTGATGATGAATGACACGAATAAAACAATTCTATCCAAAAGTAAAGTTTCACTCTGTGTATGCTCAAAAAAAGTGAGATGAATGAATGTACACCTGATTCCCAAGATAATGAAAACTTGTTTCCATAAGGACCAATCTTTATAAAACCAACTTTGAATAAAGTCTTTTTAAAACCAACTAAGTTGTTCTCCTTCCATACACAGACTGATTTAACCCTTACCTGGTAGGCTGGGGCCACTGTTGGACACATCACTGTAGTTACCTGCCATGATCAGGGCCACCCTCCTGGGACCACCTGAGATACATGTGCTCCCTAACAGTGGCCTAGCCCCTGAAAATTGCCAGCTCCGTGTGTATTTCAATCTCTTCTGCTTCTTTCTAGACGTCAGGTAGACAGCCTCTCACTGAGCCACCAGGTCTGCCTTGATCAGACCCTCCACCTCCTTGTAAAGAAACAGACTCCAAATAGATGTACTGAAATTTCCCTCGCTAGAGGGGAAAAGCAGGTAACTGAGCTGATGTGAACAGCACCTCCAGTTAGAATAAGCTTCTGAGTTAGGTCCAGTAAAGGGATGGAAGTAATCTTAGCTGTCACAGGACTTCTCGACACCCCTCCGCCTCCCACACACGTCCGGGGCTCAGCCATGCTGGGAAGGCCAGAAGGCCGACTGAGAGAGAGGCAGGCCAAAGCTCTTAGTTTCCAAGAGTATCAACTTCCAAGGTGCCGTGCCACCTGCTTGTTTGGCAGCTTGTCCGAGGGATAGGACTGCTGGAATGAATGCAAAACCTGAAATTCAGGCTGATCAGGGTAAAAAAGTGTGACACCATTAATTGATAATGAGAGTTCACGGCACTACAGAGACCCACTGATGGAGACTTGCAAAGCTTTTGGTGAAGAATGCAACTCTGAGGTCAGCCCTGGTGGAATGTTTTCTAGGTTCTGGGCAAAAATAAGCAGATGAAGAAATACCTTTGATTATTAAATCTTAAGCTTAAATTTACTTTAAAACTCCTTATATAAAATTTATCTTCTAAAAATAAAGTTGTAAATGTCACCTAGAGTAGCTAAGAAAATTTCAGTACATCTACTTGGAGTTTGATTCTTTATATGAAAATGGTGTGACAAATACTTCATTTGGTTTTAGGATTGTCAGATTAGAAATTATTAAATAAAGGTTGGGTGCAGTGGTAAACACTGGTAATCCCCGTACTTGGGAGGATGACACAGGAGGATCACAGGCTTGAGGCCATCCTCAGCAACTTAGTGAGACCCTCAGGAAACTTAACCAGATCCTGTTTCCAAAAAAAAAGTCTTGGTCTTGGGCATAACTGAGAGATAAAAGGTAGAATGCACCTGGGTTCAATCCCCAGGAACACCTCCCCCCTCCCCCCAAAAAAGAAAGAAAAAGTAAAAAGATCATTTGAGTTCAGGAACATCACAATGTTTTTAAGATTTACAATTCCATAGAGAAGACATATGTAAGTAACTGAATTAAAAATAGTTGTTATTATAGGATTAAAGTAGTTTTAAGTTCCCATTGTTATTTTTCTTTCTAAAACAAACTAAAGGTTTCTGAAATTGTATCCTTACTGCAACTGGATTCACTTCCGCTGAGGATTATTCTAAATCCAGGGAGCGGTTTCTAATTTCTCTCCTAATAATGCTACATTTCTCTCTGCACTTTCCCTTCTTAGCCCCAGACCCACTTATTGGCAGACAAACATATACAGAAAGTTCAGTGTGATTAAGTTTAAAAACAGCTTGTGAGATCAATAAGGAAGATAACCCTGGGAAAGATACAGAGAAAAGAAACCAGAAGGTTTCTGTCGACTGCAGGCAGAATACCTTCTAGACCAAACAGTGCTGGTCACAATCTTATCAAGAAACAGATACGCTTTCATCAGGCAATCAAAAGAGAAAAAGAGCCACTTTCCTGCCACCAAACATCAATAATTTGGTCTAAATAAATATCTGTGGCAGATGGAGTCTGCAGGCTCAGCTCTGTTTGCCACAAGCAGGGCCTTGTTACCGAGTCTGCAGGCCAGAAAAGATGGGGTACAGCGTGGAGCTGGGAGGTCAGCAGCCTGAGATCCTGACCCTGGGGAGATAGAGCTAACAGTTTGCCCACAGAGAGTGGACATAATTACCATCACCACCAACTCACAGTGCACTTCACCAAAACATAACACCATCAGGTCTGCCCACAAGTTTACTTTTTCTACTTAAAGAGAGAGCAAGAGGCAGCAATTCTAGGCAAAGGCTGGCTGGGAATAAGCTTAGGGACGTGGGTTTCTCTCCAGGTAAAGGCAGATGTGGCATCAGATGCCTCGTGGAATTAAAGGGGACTCAGGGAAATTTCTTCCTGGCTCTGTCTTTTCTCTTTTAAAAATCCAAATGACTTAAAACACACATTTCCAAACCACAAAACCCCTGCGATATATTAAAAATAGATCTACCAAGATGTTACTTATCACTATTGCAAATAAAAAGGAAGTAAGTTTCTGCAGGTAAGTATTTCTAATCTTCACTGAGCGTTTTTGTTTTTGTTTTTGTTTTTTTGGTTGTTGTTGTTTTTTTGTTTTTTACTTTTTCAGAGAAAAAACAGCATGTGCACCCCTGTGGTTACAGATAACAATTAGTGTGAGCACAAAGAAGCTCCTGACAAGAAGAAAAGCAAGTTTTAAACACACAGGTGTATCACTAGACAACAGGACCACACACACACACACACACACACACACACACACACACACTCCACGCCCCTCACCAGCAAGTGCGCCATTTTTATAACACCAGAAGCTGATGGCTAAGCAATACTCAGTCCCCAAATCTGACTCTATGACAGAAACACATTTTCTAAGCTTTTGTTCTAAAAGCTGCAAGTGTATTTCTCTCATAGACCTAAAGCCAGCAAGCAGAGATTATGTGTGTCAGTATTTCCTGAAACTATTTTTTGTAGTATGTATAGGTGAAAAGAGATGGTAGGATCATTCACAAGAAAACACATTAAACCAACAGCTTCAATTCCCTTGAGCCTGGCTTTCTCTGAAGACTATGTATGGTTATATAAGACCCAGAATATTATAATTCATGAATGAGCCACCTTGGGCATGAGGATCTTTCCCCATTTCTCTGAAATGGCTTAGGATACATAAAATGAGTGAATGCTACTGATCCCTCATTGTAAAGCAAATAAGAGACTCATGTGTGGTGGTGGCACAGGAGTCTGAGATAGGAGGATCGCAGGTTTGAGGCTAGCCTCAGTAATTTAGCAAGATCCTCAGCAACTTAGCGAGACCGTTTCAAAATAAAAAATAAAAAGGGCTGGGGTGTAGCTTGGAGGTAGAATGCCTCTGGATTCAACTTCTAGTTCCAAAATAAACAAATAAAGCAAAAAAGCAAAACAAAAGCATACAAATATATAAATCTCCATTCAGATCTACATGTTGCTTATTCAGAAAGCATCAATACTCTCCCAATTGGCAAACCCACCAGAGTTTCCAAGCTCTACTCTCAACCACTGTGCTAATGACTCAGGAGGGGTCAATACATTTCTATTTCTTCCAGCTATTGTACCGCTGGTCACAGGGAGCTTCTGAGTTTTCTAACTACTTCTCAGGACATGCTTCATTAATCTCTCCTGCTGCTGCTTATTTATTAAGTTCCTCTCACCTGTCATTTTTTCCCTAGAACCTAAGCTCCAGGTCCCTGAGGACCGTCTTCTCCCTCTGTCCCAGTCTGGGCCTTAGATAACAGCATGGCCATCTACCAGCTCCTGAATTATCCTCTGAGGCCTTTCTCTCCCTCATCATCATCCCCAATATGCACCATAAATTGTCAACACAATAAACATGTTCTGTTAGCAATTGTTCTTCATCAATGATTTAAAACCTATCCCAGACTTCCTAATTCCATTGTCCTTGATTGCCAGGCCTTCCTGTGTCATTTGGACCACTGCCATGCATTGCAGACTGGCTTCCATGCTGGCCCAGCTCACCCTTCACAACCCTGGGAATCATCTGAGACTCTTGTCAGAAAAAGAGTAAGCTCCTCTGTGAGGTAGTCAAGGCCACTGACAGTCTGCACACAACTAACCTAACTTCCCTCCATTCTCCAACCACACAGAGCCATCCTACCTCTATGGTGCATCGCTGCTACATCGGGACTGCATGCTCTCCTTCACTCTTCCTGTTCTCTCAGGGGCCCTTCAGGTTACATTCAAAATAGTTTCCTATAGGAACCTTTCCTAGGCAACCATCTGTTTTCCTATGATTCTCTTCAGATTCTCGTCACAGGAAGGCCTCTGGCTATTTAACTATTATCTCCCCTTGTGAGTAAGTTCCTTGAGTTCAGTGATCTTTACCTTCCCAGAGTGTAACATTACAGCTCACACAGCTAAGTGTTTACTAGATGTTTGAAAAACACGCATATTGTTCATCGAGCGCACAGTCAGGCTCTTCCCCTGCTTCCAGTTATTGTCTCACTTATATCAATATATGCTCATACTAATACATATTTGTTATACACTACACATACATTTATACAAATTATATTCATTTATGGGTATACTTATATATTTATATAGATTATATAGATTTATATAGATTATATCTGATTCTAAAAGACTGAATCCCTTAATAACTCTGAACAAATAAAATGTGTCCGTTCAACCCTGATTTTTCTTAAAAAGAGAAACTACTTAGAAAAATGGATATTTTTATCAGATATTAGAGCTCTATAATTAGACACACTTTGAACTCTTCAAGCAAACATAATGGAAACATAATGTGCCACAGGTATTCAACTTTCATAAAGGGAAGCTTGTAAGAGTCATCTGGAGAAGAGAAAACTACCATCACACTTTCGTGTTTCTACTTTCTAGAAGAAAATTTTGACATTTCTCTAAACAAGGGATGTAAATTGTAGTCAGGACAAATAAAAAAATCCAGAGGATACAGAAATTAGGGGAAATTAGGGATAAAAGGAACTAACCTCCATGTCATAAAGGTAATATCCAACAAGCCCAAAGCCAACATCATACTGAGTGGGAATAAACTGCAAGCATTTTCTCTATAGTCAGGAACAAGAGAAGGATGCCCACTACTACCACTCCTTTTCAATATAGTACTTTGAATTTTAGTGAGAGCAATTAGGCAAGAAAAGGAAATTAAAGGAATACGTATAGGAAAGAAGAAGTGAAATCACTGTTTGCATTTGGCTTTGATCCTATACTTAGAAGACCTACAAAATTCAACCAGAGGACTTCTAGAGCTGATAAACAAATTTAGCAAAGTAGCAGGATACAAAATAAATTAATACAATTAATAGCTTTCTATACACTCATGAAGAAACCACTGAAAAAGAAAAACAATTTCATTAACAGTAGCCTAAAAACAAATACTTAGGAATAAAACTGAAAGACCTCTACAATAAAAATTATAGAACACCAAAGAAAGAAATTGAAAAAGGTGTTAGAAGATGGAAAGACTTCCCATGTTCTTGGATAAGCAGAATAAATATTGGCAAAATGGTCATACTACCAAAAGTGACCTACAGATGAATCTGCAATGTCTACCAAAATACCAATGTCATTCTTCAGAAAGCTAGAAAAAACAATTCTAAAATTCCTAGGGAAGAACAAAAGCTCCAGAAGAGCCAAAGCAATTCTGAGCAATAAGAACCATGCTGGAGGCGTAGCAACAACTCTATAACACGTAGGAACAGGCAAAGACTTCCTCAGTAAGACCCCAAAGCCCAGAAAATAAAGCCTTTAGGAATCAGTAGTTGCGATGGCATCGAATTAAACAGCTTTTGCACAACAAAGGAAATAAGCAAGACTATAGTGAGCCTACAGAAGGGGAAGACATTTTTTGCCAGCTACTCCTATCTAGAACATAAAAAGAACTAAAAAAAAGTAACATCAAAACCCCCCAATAACCCAATCAGTAAATGGGCAACTGAATGAAACAGACACTTATCAAAAGAAGAAATTCAAATGGTCAACAAAATATGAAAATCAGTCATCATTGTTAGCAATCAGGGAAATGCAAATCTAAACTACACTGAGATTACATCTAACTCCAGTTAGACTGGCAATCATCAAGAATACAAACAATAATAAATGCTGGTGAGGATGTGGAGAAACAGGCATTCTTATAGATTGCTGGTGGGATTATAAATTAGAACAATCACTATAGAGATCAATATGGAGATTCCTCAAAAGTCTAGAAATGGAACCACCATATAATGCAGCTATACCATCCCCAGATATCTTTCCAAAATAATTAAAGTTGGAATACTATAGTGATATATGCCCATCCATGTTTATAGCAGCACAATTCACAATAGCTAAGTTATAGAACCAACATAGGTGTCCATCAATAGATGAATAAATTATATGTGTGTGTGTGTGTGTGTGTGTGTGTGTGTGTGTGTGTGTGTATGTGTGCGCAATGGAGTTCTACTCAGCCATAAAGAAGAACAAAATTACATCATTTGTAGGAAAATGGATGGAACTAGAGAACATCATGTAAGTGAGATCAGTCAGACTCAAAAAGTCAAGGGTCATATGTTTTATTTCATATGTGGAAGTCAGAGAGGAAAAAAATGAAAGAAAATATATCTTGTGAAAATTAGGAAAGTGACTAGTAGAGTAGTAGAAGAATATTGGGGAAGGGAGGAGAGAAGGAAAAGGAGACACATGGGGAAGGAAACAGGACAAAATAAATGTTGTGTGCATGCATGAATGTATCGCTGTGAATCTCACCATCATGTAATTATAATGTACCAATAACAAAATTATAAATAACAATAATGATGATGATAATAATAATGATGCAAAAATAAATATCTTGGTGGTTTATTTTTTAAACAAAGTCCTTCAGTATATACTGAGATGACACTTGAATTCAGTTGAAGGAGTTTCTGAGATGAGGGAAGCAAACTAACACTTCAAAGATGCAGTATTGTTTTTGGTGCTCTAACCTGATACAGGCTTAGAAGTGAAAAACCTAGAAAAAAAGGACAGCTAACACAATTCCTCAATAGCCTCAAATCACAACAGTCTCAACTGCATAGCAGTCCAAGGAGGTGGGTGTCTCAGGCAAACCTGGGAAGGTGCCCTATCTGGGGAGTAGGTGAGTATCAGCAAGGCCAGGAAGAACCTGAACCCCACCAACCAGGTGGAGAGCCATCCCCACCCACACTCTCCTACAAGGAATCTAATATGCCAAGAAGTCTGGAAGGTGGTATTCAGAAGCCTTTTGGTACGTTTAGCGTTGCTGGGCACTGGAGCATTTGTGTGCATACACACGCTGGGGCCTCTATGCGCCTGACCAGGTTGCTCATCACTAGCATTTTTACATCTCTCATTTACATAAACATGGGCTTGTTTTTCTCATGGACATTTTAATTCTCTGTGAGATTTGGATTTCCATGGAATTTACAAGAATAGCACAGTTCATGTGCTCTTTATCAAATCCTGTGAGAATGATTGTGTTCTTTCTGTACATATTGAGGATGTTTCAGATTTCCTCAACATGGTAAAATAACAGTCACTGATACCACAAACCTATGATGGTAAGTAAAACAAATTCTTGCCATAAGTGATGGCTGAAACCATTACAAAACTGAATTTGACAGCAAAGTTCTTCCTTTATTATAGAAGAATAATGGTGCTTACTAAATTTGACATTTTTCATGCAAACATCCTCTTACTATTTCCACCTGTGGTAAGATGTTTGTACAATCTCAGTGGTTTTAGAAAGCTGAGCTCTGTTGGAACTTACCCTGTGGCTTTTGTTTTGGCACTTCTCTATCAAGGATGATGTGTGTCATTTGCACCCTATGTTTGTACAGTGACTTTCTGGGTGGCTGGGGAACTCAAAGGCTATTAGGCATACACAGGAATTAGGAATTAGGTTATAGATAGTGCATCCAATTTCTTTCCTGTACAACTCATAAGAGTATAACAAAGCTATTTATATTGTAATGGTTAGGAATTATGCAAGAGGAAGAACAGATTAATTAAGGAATAAGATGTGGGAGACAGAAGGCAGGGAGGAATCAAGGGACACACATATTAAGGGAGAGCAAGGGTCACGGTTTTTCCTCTATTGGATTATTCCTATCTGACTACAAATATGCCTTTTATCCCACTATCCAAAAAACAAACAAACAAATGTAGGAAACAAAACCTTAATCTGCCCCCTCCCCCCAGCTAAATGCTGTGGTCCTTTGCATGTATGAACTCCTTTAAAGGACTGTCCACACTCCCTGTCTCTACTTCCTCTGCTGCTGTTTATTTATTTTTGGTACTAGGAATGAAACCCAGGGGCATTCTACCTCTGATATGCACCCCCCTAGTCCTATTGTATTTTGAAGCAGGATCTCCTTAAGTTGCTTGGGGTCTGGCTAAGTTGCTGAGGGTGGCTTTGAACCTGTGATCCTCCTGTCAGCCTCCCAAGTGCTTAGGATTACAGGCGTGCACAGGGCTCCCACTCAATCAGGTGTTTGTCCCTAAGCACTGGACAGTCTGCACTTGGGGATCACCCTCCTCCAGGTTTCCAAACACAAAAGCCTTATCCTCCTCACACTGGAACAAGCAGCACTGGGCCTGGATCTTCCGGCAGTGCCCGGCTTCTTGATGCTGCCTTCACTGGGTCGCCAGGCTGCACCTCCTAGCCCAGTGCCCTTGCTTCTCCCTCTCACTGGCTCTGCTCCAGTCACTTTAGCCTCCCTGCTCAACAAGCTTCTCCCTCTGCGCTTGCTGCTTCCTCTTCTGAAATGTTCTTCCCCAGATTTCAACTTGTTCATTCCCTCACTTCCTCAGGTCCCTGCATATTCATCACTGCTCAGAGACTCTGCCTGGCTGGTTTATGTAAAACCACTCCTTGTTTTTCCCTGGCTCCATGCTAACATTTGTCAGGGTCCCAGTATGTATTTACCAATGATCCGTCCTGACTATAACATACGGTAGCTTTGTTCGCACCTCCAGTGACATGCTGAGTGGCTTTGGTGAAGCATGTGGACATATCCTAAATCCAGAGGAGGGCATGCAGCAGTGGTGTCCAAGGTTCAGAGAGAACGGATCGTGGCACAATGGGAAATGGTTGGTAGGAAAAGGTAAGTGGCCCCTGGGGGACTTCCTTCTCTGTATTCTCCACCAATGAAGTAGAAAGCTCCAGAAAACAGGAGGCAGGTTAAGCTTTCCTCATAATAACATTACTTTCACTGTCTTGGGTTCTTTTCTGAATGGTTGTGTGCTTTCCAGTAACTCCCCATCTATCCATACATCTGTCTATCTGTTCATTATATTAAAAAAAATTGATCTCTCACCATTATCTGCAATTTGCCATGAGCATTATCTAGTCTCTAGTTTGTGACTTTCTACTTTTTTATTTATTCATTCATTTATTTATTCATTGTAGTACTGGGGATTGAATCCAGGGGCACTCTACCTCTGAGCTACATCTCCAGCCTGTTTTATTTTTTATTTTGAAACAGAGTCTCCTAAGTTGCTGAGGGTCTCACTAAGTTGCTGAGGCTGTCCTTGAACCTGTCTCAGCCTCCAAGTACCATCCCCACCTGACTTTCTTTTTTTTTTTTGACTTTCTAATAGATCAAGCTCCTCCTGTCTCAAATTCCTACGTCTTTGGTCTTTGTTTCCATGCTCCGTTGATGGCTTTCCTTAATGTTTAAATGAGAAGAACAAGATAAGAAAAGAAAGCCAAAGGGGCCCAGTCCTTGTCCTTAAGCAACTGAAACACAGCTCTGCCATAAACAGAGACATGTAATCTAAAGGATTGGAAGCCACCATTTAACAACCAGGGTGATTGGCAGGGGATGCTGAGTTGGCAAAGAAGATAAAACAGAACAAACCCAGGTGACTGCCATGGATTCCTAGTGAAGAGGCTTAGAGGCCCATGGTAAGAGGATCTTTAACTTTAAATGCTAAATGGTGGATAATACTACTAAAACAAAAAGATACAGACTCCCAACAGAGAACTTATTCCATGTGATTCCCAGCTTCGGTTCTTCTAGTCCTTCCATTTGAAGCACCATCACCCTTCCTAAGCTCTGTGTCTCATGAATACCCACTCTTGTTCTTCTCCAAGTTCTTCATCTCTCTGTACAATGCTTCCTATTGTATTCATGAAGAGAAAAAACAAGCCAGGAGTGATGGCACACACCTGTAATCCCAGTAGTTGGGAGGCAGACACAGGAAGATCACAGGTTTGAGGCCAGCATTTGAGGGAGGCCCTCAGCAACTTACTGAGACTTTTTCAAAATAAAAAAATAAAATAGATCTGGGTATATAGCTCAGAGGTAGAATATCCCTGAGTTCAATCTCCAGTGCCTCCTCCACAGAAAAACACAATATAAACAGTAATTTTTAAAAACCCATTAGTACTACTCATATCGAGTACCTGCAATGAGATGCTTACTCTGTTGGAAATTGATGTATACTTAACATCAATTAGTTTCAATATCATGCACTGTAGAAGTCATATTTCAGCTCTACAAATTAGAACACTAAAGTTGACAAATTTTCAATCATCTCTCAAGGTCAAGCATTTATAATTGGCAGTGCCTCAGTTCACACCTCAGGAATATACATTAAGAATGGCTGACAGAGTAGAACTGAGCAGGGTTTGGCTATTGTGTGCTTTAGTGTTAAAACTCTAATACCAAGTTGACTGCATGTAAAACACTGCTACACAGGACAATGGTGGCCAAGGTTAACCAAGAAGATTCTACATGTGAGACTGTGAGGAGCGCTTGTGCTCGGCAGCTCACTAAATTCATGCCAGCAACCAGTGCTGTCAGAACCTGAGACGCTGAGAGGTAAATTGGTGTGCCAAAGGTTATACACATACTGTTGGAGACGTATGTCAAATCTAGGCCTTTTAAACTCTAAGCCCATCCTCTTGCCATCTATCCTATTTGGTTCTTGTAAGATCAAACATTGAGAAAATTAATCAAAGTTTGCAGGAAATGAACCCCTGTAGGAACTCAACACAGAACAAGGAGAGCTTCTGTCCCCCGAGCAGCACTGGAACGTAAGAGCACACTGACGCCCACGTCTAGGCTGACTTCTAGACAGAAGAGAAAGCAGAGCACAGCCTGACATTTCAGGAAAAACTTTTGAGTTATTTGCAAATATCAGAAATTCTCTCAACTTATGAAATATATATGTGTGTGTGTGTGTATATATATATATATATATATATTTTATTTTTTTCCTAACTACACCTCCTATTTACCTCCCCACAGACTTGGAAAGCTTTTAAGTGGCCAAATGGAATTTTATCAAACTTTCCAAAAGTGTTCATCCTTAGGCCTTAAGAATTTGAACCATAGACATTAATTTTTAAAAATAATCTCATCTAATAGCATTAAGATCTATGAATATGCTTTTTTCTGATGTGCTTTATTTTTTGAAAAATATGTAAATACTGATAATAAAGATTCAACTTCTTTACCACTTTCCTCTTTCCTTGTCCAACATATTTTAGAGGCTCATCTCTAGTATTTTTTTTTTAACAAATTAAAACTTAGAGGAGTGGAAATTCTCATTTGTAAATGTCCACTTCTGGATATTTTAACTTTAAGATGAAGTCTATTTACTATGAGTATTTAGTGTATTAAGAGTAACTGTCTAGATAATGCAGCTTAATTTTGAGTTTTTATCACATATCAAAGTGATAATAAGTACAGCCCAACTTAGATTCTCATATTATAAAATGCTCACATTAACACAGAGAGCAAAATACCAAATTAATAACATAATTGCAGATATGTTCTGTTTATTTTGTAAAAGCATCATTGTTGCTGGGCATGGTGGTACACTCCTGTAATCCCAGGGCTTGGGAGGCTGGGACAGGAGAATAGCTGGTTTGAGGTCAACCTAAGGAACTTAGTGAGACCTCTCTAAAATAAAAAAGGAAGCTGGTATGGTGACACATGCTGTAATCCCAGTACTTGGGAAGCTGAGACAAGAGGGCAGCAGGTTCAAGGCCAGCCTCAGCAATGCTGTGGAACTCTCAGCAACCTAGCAACCTAACAAGACTGTTTCAAAACAAAAAATAAAAAGGGCTGAGGGTGGAGCTTGCAGGTAGAATTCCCCTGGGTTCAATCCCCAGTACCCCTTCCACTCACAATAAATAAATAAATAAATAAATAAATAAATACAAATTAAAAATAAATACATAAATAAGAGCTAGGTACAGGAGTATAGCTCCAAGGTAGAATGTCTCTGATTCATTCCCCTGTGCAAAAATAAATAAATAAATAAATAAATAAATAAATAAATAAATAAATAAAATTTATATTTAAATAAATAATATTTATATTTTTTCCTAACTACACCTCCTATTTACCTCCCCATAGACTTGGAAAGAAAGAAAATAGATAAGTAAATAAAAAGCAAAAACTGCAAAGCCTCGCTGTTTCTGTGGTGGCCCATCACTGAGTGTTGCTGTGCTCTGTTCACTCTCACGATGGAATGCTAAGCCAAGAACACCTACCACACAGTAGTTCTGCTCCCCCATGACCACCATTGTGCTGGAGACAAAGGTCAGCTTTGGGTCGATGAGCCCAGGAGACTGAGGCCCTCAGCAGGCTCTCCTGTAGGCTGCTGGCCTTTTCTCCAGGGTGTGCTCCAATTCTGTCATCTCCCAGGTCTTCCCCAGAACCACTCCAGCAGCAGAAGCCCAAGAAGAAAGGGGGACCTCATGAAGCTGAGTACACTCTGCTCACAGCCAGACAGATACAGACTCGAACCAGCACAGCCAGAATTCTGTGTTCATCAAGAGCACTTACTAAAAAATTAAAATTTCTTTTAAAAAAGCCAGAAAGCTCAAATCTGCCTGCCTCCATGGAACAGATCTACTTCTGACTGCACCAGCACCAGGACACCCCCACTCTCCTCTGGACCTTGGCTTTCCCTCTGCCAGTGTAGCTAAAAGCTGATTCTACATCTAGTTCATGTGCTGCGGCGGGGATGAGAGTGTTCTCCTGCCCGTGTCGTGTCTCATTCATGCTACACCCCCATTTCCACTCTGCTTTGTCTCTATTCCAGCTGTGATGCAAATCATCATAAAGGTGAAATACTGCTGGTCCTGTGCTGAACTTAGTGTGAGTCTAGATCCAAGATGGAAGAAGGAATGTTCTGCATGATGTGCTAAGGTTAAATGAGCTGCTTCTCTTTTTTAAAAAAGTTTCTTCTTGAAAATTTTCTAAACTAAGATTTTTATTTTTATTTTTTTGCTAAAAAAAATCACACAACATATAGCTGAGTCTGTAGGAAAAAAACAACAATTCAAATGTGCTTTTTAAAATTTTCTCTGGTACTGGGGATTGAACCCAGGGGAATTCTACCTCTGAGCCACCCTCCCAGCCCCCTTTATAAAAATTTTACTTTTGAAACAGAGTCTTGCTGAACCTAGTCCTGAACTGAGATCCTCCTGTCTCAGCCTTACAAATAAAGAACTGGGACTGCAGGCATGTGCCACTGCACCTGGCTTATATGTGCTTATTCTTTTTTTTTTTTTTTTTTGTACAATGTAAGCAGACATCTTTGTTGGGTACAAATTGAAAACGACATATGTGGCCGCATTTCTCATTTGACCCCTTCCCCCAATTCCCACCCCGCTCCCTCGCCCTCCCTCCCTCTCAGGTTCAATTTAGTGAGTAACCTTGATTACATTAGGGTGTCCCCCCCTCCCCCCGTCAATCCCTTTTGGGTATGAATTCGACATCGAAGAGATCTGGGCCAATTTTAAAAGAGCTAACCTAAGAATAATAGGCATAGAAGAGGGATTAGAAGTTGAAACTTATGGAATAAACAATCTCTTCCACGAAGTAATATCAGAGAATTTTCCAAACATAGAGAAGTCGACACACAGGTACAGGAAACATACAGAACTCCTTCAAGACAAGATCAAAGAAGAGGCTCACCATGCCACATAATAATCAAGCTGACCAATGTAGAAGCTAAGGAAAGAATTTTAAAGGCAGCAAAAGTAAAAGACCAAGTGACATTTAGAGGCAAGCCAATTAGAATCACTCCAGACCTCCCAAATCAAGTCATAAAAGCCAGGAGAGGCTGGAGTAACATATTCCAAACTCTGAAAGAAAATAACTTGCAGCCAAGATTCTCATACCCAGCAAAACTCTCTCTCAAAATTGATGGCGATATAAAAACCTTCCATGACAAACAGAAACTGAAAGAATTTATGTCTACCAAACCAGCACTAGAGAAACTACTTAAAGAGATTAACTACAAAGAAGAACTAATGAGTAAACGTCAGAACCAGAGAAACAATAATTTCCAGGAAGCAAACAACTAAGCAAAGAAGAATAAACTCCACCAAAAACAGAAGTCAAAACTCAAAATGTTAGGAATTAAAAATCATCTCTCAATAATCACACTGAATATAAATGGTCTCAATTCCCCAATAAAAAGGCACAGGGTGGCAAAATGGATCAAAACCCAGAATCCATCTATATGCTGCCTACAAGAAACTCACCTTACAAGCAAAGATTCCCACAAGCTAAAGGTGAAGGCATGGAATAAGGTAATCCATGCAAATGGAACCCGAAGACAAGCAGGAGTAGCAAGCATGATATCAGATAAATTAGACTTCAAGCCTAAGCTTATCAGAAGAGACAAAGCAGGTCATTTTTTACTAGTAAAAGGAACAATCCAGCAAGAGGAAATAACAATTATTAACATCTATGCCCAAATGCAGGTGCAGCCACCTTCATAAAACAAACTCTGTATGAAACAAAGACACACATAGGTCCCAATATACTAATAATAGGAGACTTCAATACTCCTCTTACATCTCTAGACCGTTCTTCTAAACAAAAGATCAATAGAGATGCCTCAGACCTAAAGAATACCATAAACCAAATGGACCTATTAGACACATATAGACTCTTTCACCCAACTACAGCTGAATTCACATTTTTCTCAGCTGCACATGGAACCTTCTCCAAAATAGACCACATTCTGGGCCACAAAGAGAGCATTGGCAAATTCAAAAAACGCGATGTAATTCCCTGCATCTTCTCCGACCACAATGGAGTGAAACTAGAAATAAGCTCCAGGAAGATCCAAAGTAACCATGGAAACACATGGAGACTGAACACCACATTGCTGAATGAAGATTGAGTCACAGAAGAAGTAAAGGGAGAAATTAAAAAATTCCTAGAAACCAACGAAAACAGAGACACAACATATCAAAACCTCTGGGACACCCTACAGGCAGTACTAAGAGGCAAATTTATAGCACTGAGTGCCCACATAAGAAGAACAGAAAATCACCAAATAAATAACCTAATGACACAGCTCAAAGCACTGGAGAAACAAGAACAGTCTAACCCAAAAGTCAGTAGAAGACAGGAAATCATGAAAATCAGAGCAGAAATGAATGAAATAGAGAATAAAAAAAAATACAGAAAATCAATAAAACCAAAAGCTGGTTTCTTGAAAAAATAAACAAGATCAATAAACCATTGGCCAACCTAACCAAAAGAAAGAGAATCAACCCAAATAACCAAAATAAGAGATGAAAAAGGTGATATTACCACCGATAGTTTGGAAATACAGAGGATAGTCAGAAACTATTTTGAAAAACTATACTCCAACAAAATGGAAAATCTAGAAGAAATTGACACGTGCTTATTCTTAAGCCACCATCTGGCCTATGTCACCTGCAGGGATGTATGACTAACACCTCTCTTTAGATGTTCTCTTTTGGGAACTTCCTCTCACTGAGGATGAAGCTCAGTGGTGGAGGGGTTGCCTAGCATGCATGAGGCCCTGGCATCCGTTCCAAGCCCTGCACAAGAATAAATAAATAAATATTATAGAATAAACAAACACAACGCCCTCTTTCTGTGTGACAGTTAATCAAGTATGTCTGACTCCTGCTGATGCATTTGGGGGTAGAAGAAGCTCCTTATGTTTAGAGTCATGCTTCAAGTGCTTTCTTTCTATTCAAACTGTTCTCTTTCCCTGTCTGCTATTCCTTGGGCACAGCTCCTTCCATGACAAATTATGAAATCTAAGAAATTATAGACTTATGCTATATAATGCACATATAAGAGTCCTCATGAGATTAAATCACCTGGTGACACCACAGCGTTCTTAGTTGCTGTGAAAACACTCTGCAATGTTCGTGCCACCATGAAGTCACTTTGTGCTGCATTTCTCAGCTTGTATCCCAACTGTTAACAGATGCATGGCTATAATTATAGGTATGGGCCAAGTCTAGCAGCATCTATGTGGTCATAAACATTAGCAATTAATTGCGACCCATTTAAGGTGATAGCAAAACCTGGGTGGACATCATGGTCTCATGTGTAAGCAGACCAAACAAAGACAATACGCAGAAAAATGGATTTTTTGTGGTAATGATGAGCCAAGTCCCTCAGGAAGTATGTTTTCTAAAGATCTAAAGCCAAGTCATTGTTAATGCCGGGACATAAGGAAGTGTACTAACTGGTTTGGTATTAAGCTTTGCTTTATGGGGCGGATGATGTTTCCCTTTCATTTCCCCACTAGACCCAGCTATTTAGGGAGGCTGCCCTGGGAGGGCTCACTTTCCTCATGACTTAATATTTAATACCCCTCTGTGGAATTTCATAATCACGGAGACATTGTTTCACATACATAACAGGAGAAATTTCCCTTCATTCCTGAAATGATTTATTTTAGGAAATGTGGTGCAATTCCACAAGAACCTTGAAAGGGTTTAAAAAAAAAAAACAAATAGTGTTCATCAGTGTGTCTTGGTGACATCAGGCGAAAATGGACAAGATCCTATGAATCGAGCAAAAGCAAACAGACACAGTCCCTCTTACCTTTGTAGCCTCTGCCGTCTGTTTTTTGAGGTGAGAGGGTATCATGCTGGTAGGGTTGTTCGACTCTACTTACTTTGCTCTGTGCGGTTTCATGGGTTTCATGATAGGAGCAGCTTTCCCAGACAGTGGGCCTGGCAGTCTGCCCCATGCCCAGCTGCTCTCTGCAGCACTGCAGCCTGCGCTGACTCTTCTCACTCAAACTCCAGATTTTTCCAAATGTCAGTACCTTCTTCTACTTGCTGCCCCAGGGTGAGGGCTATGTATTTTTTATTCAGCCCAGAAAAGTTGGCAACCCCTGTGGTGCCACACCTAATAAAATACCAGTTTTGAAATGCCATTGTGCAGATGAAAATACCTACCTCTCTTGTAGAATAAGTTTGTTCTCTTTCTTCCAAAAGTCTTTAAAGTCAGAGCTGAATTCATGCCAGATACTGAAGAAAACATTTGGGGACACCTCCTTCTCTCCAAGTTTTGGTTTCATGAAGAAATAGGCTGTTGTCTCCAAAAAGCTGTCAAAGCATACACACGCAGGACATAAAAGTTACGTTACCTTCCAATGTGGACTGCTCCTTCTCTATTTAAATGCTGATTTTGTTCATGCACAGTTAAAACTACCAAGAGGATTCCCACTCCTCAGGTACCAACAGTAGCTCTCTGTGGTTTCATGCCAGAGTCTTGGGTGCAGACAGTAGGAGCTGACAAGGATCCTCTACACTGTTCACAGGCTCTGGCCTAATCCTGTTTTGAATTAATACCTTCCTGATAGACTCAGAAATGAACCTGTAGTCATGTTGGGACATACTAGAAGTGATGGGCCTATATTTTCTCTCTAAACCCTAAACAGATCAGCCATTTGTCCCCATACGAATTTGTATTCCATTTTTAGGTTATGTATGTTATGTTATGTTACGTTATATTGCTTGTATGCTATTTGTCTTCCTATGTTGCTGGCAGGGGGGAGATTCTGTGGAAAGCCAAGAGTCTGTGGAGACACTGAAAAGGTCTGCAATCCTAGATGGTGGTGCTATGCCCAGACACAGTGGGGCAGCTTGCCTGATGACTGTGTGCTGACAAAAGCCAGGCTTCAGAGGCTGCATCTCATCACATCCACACGTAGCTCTGCAATTTCAAGAATTGTTTGCAATGGGCAACATGGCACACACCTGTAATCCCAGTACTTGAGATACAGGTTGAGACAGGGGGATTGCAGGTTTGAGGCCAATCTCGGCACCTTCATGAGACTCAGCAACTTAGTGAGATCTTGTTTCAAATAAGTAAGTAAATAAATAAATAAATAGGGCTGGGGGTGTATCTCAGAGATAGAACAAGAACACCCCTGAGATCAATTCCTAGTACCATAACAAAACAGGAAAAAAGGCTATTCAACAAAGAACATACAACTAGTAAATGGTAACTTTAAAACTTATGGAAAGATCCAGGCATGGTGACACATGCCTGTAACCCCAGTACTTGAGAGGATGAGACAGGAGGACTGCAGGTTCAAGGCCAGTCTCAGAAATTTAGTGAAACTCTCAGCAATCCAGCTATTTCAAAACAAAAAATAAGAAAAAGGCTGGAGGTGTAACTCAGAGGTAGAATGGCCCTGGGTTCAATCTTCAGTACCACAAAAAATAGATGATAGATAGATAGATGATATATAGATATAGATAGATAGATAGATAGATAGATAGATAGATAGTAATGAAAGTCTTCTAGTCCCATAAATAATACTATGGAAAGGACCAGGTCACCAGGTGACAATCCCATGCACGGTGAGGAAACCTGGGCCTCTGCTCAGAGCCAGGTTAGCCATGCTGCAGAAGGGGTGATCTGCAGGTGATACTTGTCCTCCCCTGCTATGGCCTATGGCCAGCACTATTTCTGCTATGTGAAGCTCAAATCTGACTTATCCTGAAGTAAAAACTTACTTTTATTTTATTTCTGGTTCTGGGAATTGAATCCAGGGGTGCCCTCCCTCTGAGCTACACCCCTATCCTTTTCATTTTGAGATTTTGCTAAGTTTTGCTGAGTTGCTTAGGCTGACTTCAAACTTGTGATCCTCCTGCCTCAGTCTCCGCATACTGGAATTACAGGGGTGCGCCACCATGCCAGGCACTGAAGTGAAAACTTCTTAGGCAACTGATGTTTTATTAAAAATATGTGTATATGCGTACATGCTAACACGTATGTCTGTATTCGACTTGTCATATAGCTGATTTCAAGTGAATGAAAAATAACACGAGCATTTTTAAAAATGAGATTGTTATGGTAAATTTGCTCAGAAGGTAGAGGTGACTGAACCTCACACATAAAAATAAAAACTTACAGCTGGCCCTGGCCATGGATTACAATGTCAGTTCGTCTGCTCTCCTTTTCAATTTGCCTATTACTGGCTCTCAGCACCAAGACTCTTGGGAATACCAGCATTTAGGTTCTGGGAAGAGATGACAACATGGATTTGATAGCATGGTTGGATGTCAGGAATCCCGTCTTCATCCCTAGTTAGCCTACTAGGAAAAATGACATGGCACTGTCTACTAATAGAGAAGGTTAGGCTGTGAAGTAGGTTTAGTACACACGAATTTGGCTGCCCTGAGCTGTGGTAACAACATAAGAATGTGTCTGCAGAATGTGTGGATGGTGTTAGTCTGCCCAGAGTAGATGGCAGGGAATACAAATGATCTGAGACATATCTGAGTCATACTTTATTAAAGCTGATAAAGTATACACATATATCTCTCCTGAGAAAACTGGTCATTTTCCTTATTTTCTTAAAGAATATTTGAGGCTAGGCTATAAGTTAAGTCTCAGGTCCTTCAACTACTCACTTATTCTTGTTCAAGATTTCTCCAGTATTTGTGCTTCATACAAATGGTTACTATAGAGCAAATCAGTCTGCTTGGCAGACATACCTGAGTATGGCCCATGTGTTAGCTGTCTTTCAACATTTTTAAAGTTTTATCATAAAGCAACATCATTTAAATGTAAGAATATAGGATTCAGAATAAGGAGATATAGGATATTGAATCTCAACATTGCAATGACCTAAATGAGCAAACTACTTAATATCACCGTGTCTTAATTTTTTCATCAGTAAACAGAAATTATCATAAAGAATTACTTTGAAGTCTGATAAGGAAAACTGAATTCCCAAAGAGTTTATTGAATGCTTTAACACAATTTTATTTTATATCACATATTATTTTGTATCTCATATTACATATTTTATATTGCATATGCAAGAAATATAAATGTATTTGGTAAAAAAAAACTTTCTCTAAATGTTACCTAATTCAGTTGGACTGATTCATTAAACTATTCATATGATAATGGTCCCTGAAGATACTTTTTAGGTTTGCTTGCTTGCGTATGTATGTATGTATGTATGTATGTATGTATGCATGCATGCATGTATGTATTTTGGTGCTGGGAATTGAACCCAGGGGCATTGTACCTCCAAGATACACTCCTAGCTTTTTTTATTTTTTATTTTCCCCAAACAATGTTTCTCTAGGTTGCTGAAAGTCTCACTATATTGCTAAGGCTTGTCTTGAACCTGTGATCCTCCTGTCTCAGCCTCACAAGAACTGGAATTACAGGCGTGTGTGCCACCACATCTGGCTCCTCTTCATTCTCAAACAGCCCTTTCTGGAAAAAATTATCCCTGTACTTCTTCCACTGCAAACACCAGATAGTACAATACTATACTTCTCTGCAATAGAAGCAAGTCTCCACATAGCTTTAAAAAGATATTTAGCACAGCAGGGTTTACTTTTAATTTCCCCAAATCCCATGCAAAAATAAAAAGGACTAAGATATTAAAAATCAAAGCTCATGGGAAGATATCTACAAAGGCACTAAGTATCCAATATGCTCATACACATCAGAATGTACATAAGTAGAGACAGACAACTGACCAGGCAAAACCCACATGCTAAAATCATCTGCATAGGATCAAGGAAGCAAGAGAGAGACCCCCAAATCAGGAGAATCTCTAAATCAAAAGCAAGCACTCCTGAAAAATGTTGGGGCCAACTGGAGAACTGCGACTGAGTCCTGCAGGGTCTTTATGGACTCTGAAACCTGGAAGAGAAGGACGGATCTGTGTGACTAACTCTGATGAACAGGTGAGGTCTGGGCTATCTGAATTCCTGTACTAACCAAGAGAAAATCCCCTTTGGAGCAAAGCTCTATACTGAGAGAAAATGCTGGCAGTAGAATTCAAACAGTGAAGGATAAACTCAAAGACAAGGGAAGAGGAAATGCTGATAAAATGGAGGGGAGAAAATCATTTAAATGTTTTAAAACCATTGTGCCAATGCAATAAAAGCAGCAGCTCCTGAGCAGCAAGGTTGGAAAGCGGTCCTCCTGCGACTCCCTTGCAGGAGTTCAGCGGGACCAACTCACATAAAAACGAGCAAGAGAAAACAAAAGTTGCTCGAGTACCAAGTGAAGCAAGATGACATGGTGCTGCTTGTTGCCAAAGTAAACGTCCAGACAGTGCTACCAGTATCTTTATCAGGATAAAATGTCAGATTGTCAGGGAGATATAATGATGAAAAGACACACACACACACACACACACACACACACACACACACACACACGAACAAAAGCAGAACCCAGAATCTCCACTGAATATTTTAATCCCTGTTCCCAGGAACTGGCAGAACTAGACAAAAACATCAGTGAAGATATAGAACATTTGAGTATAATTACAAGCAAATTAACCTAATTGGCAGTTGTGGACCATTACAATTAATGGTAAAAAACATTCACTAACACAGGCCCTATATTGAGTTATAAGAGAAATCTTAGTAAACCTCAAAGGACTGAAATTATCTAGAGTACATTCTCTGACCACAGTGGCATTAGTTTATGAGATAATAAAAATAATATATTTAGGAAATTTCAATTTAAAAATTAAGAATAACTGTTATGAATACCCCATTGGTCAAAAAGGAAATGAGACAATATTTCAAACTGAATAGACATGACAATATGAAATATCAAAATGGAGCCGGGCGTGGTGGCGCATGCTTGTAATCCCAGCATTCGGGAGGCTGAGACCTGAGGATCCGGGTTCGCGGCCAGCCTCAGCTACCTAGTGAGGAACTCCGCAACTTAGTGAGACTCGGTTTCAAAATAAAGAATAAAAAATAGGGCTGGGGGTGTAGCTCGGAGGTAGAATGCCCCTGAGTTCAATCCCCAGTA
>PVLC010008791.1:0-56800 GCA_004027655.1 Graphiurus murinus
CACCTGAAATACAGTGATATTAAGTAACTAAAAGTCATGAATCAAATTACTAAACCAAGCCAGGCTGCAGGGCAAGGGTGGAACCTAGATTAGAAGGCAGGCCAGCCTTCCTGGTTCCAAAATCAAAGGGTGTTTCTTTCAGAGAAAATGCTGAATCAAGATAGCCTAAGGAATATGCCAATGAGTTCTGACCTAAATATATGCATTATTCTATGGATCATTCAGGTACTGACACATTAAAGAAAGATACAAACACCAGAGAAAAAAAGAAGCTCAGATTCCCTTCATTATCTGCTCAATATTCTCAGCTTTTATCATTTTAATTTTATGTATATTTTCTACAATGTTAAGTAGTTTTTGCAAATTACCTAAGAAAATGTGTAAAACCTCCAGAAAAAAAGAACTATTTGGACACGTATGTTGAAGTTTTCCCTACAATTTTCTTCCAAGTTGTGATGTTCTGATGGCTCTTTATGCTCCATGCTACTGCCAATCTCGTTTCATTAGCACACAAAGCAAAGCTAAGCTCAGGTGACAATCACAGTGCTGCAGCTGGAAGCTGCTATCCAGCTGGGTTGATTAAAAACCCCAATTCTGATAGTATAGCATACTCCAGCGCTGGATGAGATTAGATATTCAGCCTTTCCAGAAAACCCTCACCTATCAAAAAGGAAAGAATACTTTCTTCCTAAATGTATTTGAAAGCTGCAAAGAAGAATAGATACTTCTCCTGAGATCTCATTTCCTCCCCTCCAAGGGTTCCCCTTCCCTCTGAAGAATGGGAGGTGGCACACAAGTGAAGGTAATGTTTGTTTTCCTGACTGAATTGAAAATATATTCATGTTTAGCCGGGCGGTATGGTGGCGCACACTTGTAATCCCAGCATTTGGGAGGCTGAGACCAGAGGATCCGGGTTCTCGGCCAGCCTCAGCTACCTAGTGAGGCATTCCGCAACTTAGTGAGACCCTGTTTCAAAATAAAGAATAAAAAATAGGGCTGGGGGTGTAGCTTGGAGGTAGAATGCCCCTGAGTTCAATCCCCAGTACCAAAAAAAAATATGAATATATATTCATGTTTAAGAGTTCTGAGGATTTTTTTTTTGGGGGGGGGGGGTACTAGGGATTGAGCCCATGGGCCAATCTACCTCTAAGAGAGCCATTCTACCTCTAAGAATGGTAGAGCCATTCTACCTCTAAGCTATGCTCCAAGCCCTTTTTATTTTTGTTTTGAAACAGGGTTTCACTGAAGTGCAGAGAAAGTTGCTACATTGCGGAGGCTGGTCTTGAACCTGTGATTCTCCCGTACTGGAATTACAGGCATGCGCCACCACACTTGGCTAAAACAGGCAGTTTTGCCTCCACTTTCACGGAGATTCCATTCTAAGAGTTAAAGAGACAATAAACAAATATGCGAAGTCCAACTTTTAAAGCCAAAGAAGCCTGCCTCCAGGAAAGACAAGCAGAGCAAGCAGGTGTTTCATGATAGCAAGGGTGGGGGTGGGGGTGGGGGTGGGGGAGAGACCCAGCACTGACTGTCCCTCTCTGGCTCCCAGCCCATGACAGGCTCGGGGGGAAGGGGACAAATCTCTATGCCAAATGTTGTTCCCAACTAGCCAGGGCAGCTCAAACTGCAAATCTAAGCCTTGCTTCTTTTACCAACAGGGAGTAAAGTCCTTTGCATCCCCTCAATTTTGACACAAACCATCTGGTCACTTTTAGACAATAACGAATTGTCCAGAGCCCATTTGCTCACTGTCGCCATTCAGATGGGTTACTTGTCAGCCAAATTCCATGTAGCTTTGCAGGGCAGATCTGGGGGCTGCAAGAGGAGGTGTACTGCAGCACCACATAAGAAGGAACTTCCCCAAAGTCAGAGGCCTTTTAAATTCAAGCAAAGTCTGGGGCTCAGTCAACAGGATATTAAAACAGTTATTTGTGAGCCAGGCTGTGTGGACCAGATAATCTCTAAGGATTCTTAAAATGACATCTCACCATAGAACTCTACTGTGTCCAGAGAACACAAAATCTTCCCAGATGTAACTTATCCTAAAACATTACTTGAGGATAATGTTATTAATGAGATAAAAATCTGGATGCCATGAAAAAATAAACAACATATAATACGCCACAAGTTAACTAAGAATAATAGTACTAGGAGCTACAGCTTAGCAGTGCTTAGTAAGTACCTAGTAGAGCTTTGAGCACTTAAAGCATAGTAGCTCATCAAATCTTCAGAACAATACAAGGAGATGGATACTATCTCCATTTTACAAATGAGAACACTAGAGCAAATAGGAGTTACATAACAGCTACTCTGTGGCAGAGGCGGGGCTCACACCCAGGCCTCAGGCTCTCAAGTCAGTGCTCCTAAGCATTAGGTTCCATTAAGCTGCCTTGTTGGGAATGGGAACTATTTTCCTATTAGATGGAGTTACATGAATATCCCTGGAATTTGATGAATGAAACTTGTTCAATATAAGATAATCATAAATTTCGGATATAATATGTACTAAACTTATTTTACCATAATTTATTAAATTATGGAAGCTTTCAGAAAGTTACTTCAGCTTCCAAACCCTCAGTGCAAGTAGTAGCTAAAACACTGGAGGGATCTGGCTCAAAATCATTTACAACATTTTCCTGTGACAGTATAACAAACACACGCTGCACTAGATATTTATATTTCTGCTAACTATCAGAGATGCCCAAATTGCTGATTCTGACAGCGCCGTCCCTCATCTGTGGCAGTTTCCATTACAGAATCCACTTTATGGGAATGCAGGATCCTGTTTATAAACTGACCTATACTGATGTACGACAGTATACTATTGGCTTGCCCCTCCATTTTGTTTCCTCATTTTAAAAACTAAGCTGAGCCGGGCTTGGTGGTACACACTTATAATCCCAGTACTTGGGAGGCTGAGACAGGAGGATCACTACTTAGTGAGGCCCTCCACAACTCCGTGAAGTTGTTTCAAAATAAAGAATAAAAAATAGGGTTGTAGTTCAGAGGTAGAATTCCCCAGGGTTCAATCCCCAGTACTGCAAAAAATATAATAAAGAAAATCTGTGTGTGTGTGTGTGTGTGTGTGTGTGTGTGTGTGTTTGTGTGTGTGTTTTATACTGGGGATGGAGCCCAGGGGCATTGATGAGAGTCTCACTACTTGCTCAAACCTGCTATCCTCCTATCTCAGCTTCCCATATACTGGAATTACAGGTGTGAGCCACCACACCTGGCTCTTTATAAAATCTTTATTGGGACCAGAAGAAAACATTCCTTTCACTAAAATATCTCTTCTAGATTATTCAGAAAGTAGCATTTCTTGCTAGACATGGTGGCACACACATGTAATCCCAGTATTTGGGAGGCTGAGACAGGAGGATTGCAGGTTTACAGCCATCTTCAACTACTTAGTGAGGTCCTCTGCAACTTAGTGAGACCCTGTTTCAAAACAAAGAATAGAAAATAGGGCTGGGGGTGTAGAACGGAGGTAGAATGCCCTGAGTTCAATCCCTAGTACCTCAAAAAAAAAAAAAAGTAGCATTTCTGAAACTTTTTGATCTTAGAATCCTTTTATACCTTAAAATGACTGAGCACAGTGGTACCTGCTGGTAATTCCAGCTACTTGTGAGGCTGAGGCAGGAGGATCATTTGAGCCCAAGAGTTTGAGACCAGCCTGGACAGCACAGCAATAACTAGATTAAGAAAAAAAATTACAGGGGACCCCAAGGAGAATTTGTTTATATAACTATATGTATTAATATTTACCACAGCAGAAATTAAAACTAATTTTTAAAATATTTATTAATCCACTCAAAACCAACAATAAACTCATTACATGTTAATGTAACCAGTATCTCTAATGAAAAAAATAACTATTTTCTGAAACAAAACAGAATTTAGTGAAAAGAAGAACATTGTTCTACATTTTTGCACATCTCTTTAATGTCTGGCTTAATAAAAGACAGCTGAGTTTTCAGCTCTATTTCTGCATTCAATTTGTTGTGATACACTGTTCTGGTTGAAGGACATGAAGAAATTTGGCTTCATACAGATACAGTTGTCCCTAGGTATCCTCAAGAGGTTGGTTCCAGGACCCCAACAGACACCAGAACCTGTAGGTACTCAAGTCCGTCATATAAAATGTCACAGTATTTTTATTTTTCTTCTTCTTTTTATTTTGAAACAGGGTCTCACCAAGTTGCAGAGGGTCTCACTAAATTGTTGAGGCTAGCTTCGAACCTGTGATCCTCCCATCTCAGCCTCCCAAGTACTGGGATTATAGGAATGCACCACCACACTCAGCATGGACTATTTTCAAACTGTGGTTGGTTGACTCCTCAGATGTGGAACCTGAAGATATGGAGAACTGACTACATAAACAGTTGGAAGCTGCAAATCTTAATAACCTTTCATATACTTGTAGCTATTTCCACTTTGATTTTATACCTTAATTCATCATTTTTAGGGTCTCTTAATGTTGAATTATATATTAAACTTCATACCCTGTTACATTAAAATCTATTGCTTTCCCGCAAAACACCGAGTGATTTCAAAGTGAAAAACAGTAACGTTATGGCAGAGAATTCTGGCTGACACTATTCTAACCAAGAGACTAGGGGTAACATCACCAGTGCTAAGTCCTACCAGCATGACAAACCCTCGACATGACAGTCTGAAAACTGCTTATCTCCTCTGTGGTTTCCTTTCCAACAATATTTAACTTCAGTGTAACCTTGAGAGAACATCAGACAAACCCGAACTGAGGGATGTTCTCCAGAATTTTTTTTTTCTTTTGCAATACTGGGGATTGAACCCAGGCCCATTCTAAACCCTCAGTCTTATTTTTATATTCTTTATTTTGAAACAGGGTCTCACTAAGTTGCGGAGGGCCTAAGTAGCTAAGGCTGGCCAGGAACCTGGATCCTCCAGTCTCAGCTTCCTAAATACTAGGTAATAAGCATGCACCACCATGCTCAGCTCCAGAATATTTTTTAAAGTTTCAAGGTCATTGAAAAACCAAGGATCTGTCACAGATTGGAGAAGATTAAGGAGATATGATAACTAACAGCAATGTGAGATCCTAGGTTGAATCCTGGAGCAGAAAATGACATGAGTAGAAGCTGGGTATAGTGGTACACACCTATAATCCTGGTATTTGGGAGGTTGAGACAGGAGGAACACCGGTTTTAGAACAGTCTCTGCAACTTAATGAGACCCTTAGCAACTTAGTAAGACTCTCAGCAACTTAGCAAGATCCTATTTAAAAAAAAAATTAAAAATACAGGGCTAGGGATATAGCTCAGAGGTAGAATGTCCCTGGGTTCAGTCCTCAATACAACAACCACAAAAACAAAACAAAATGAAAAAAAAGTAGAAGAACTAATGAAATTCAAATAAATTTAGTATTTTAGTTAATAATATTGTACCAAGGATTTTTTTTTAGTTTTGATAATTGTTCTATGGTTATACATAAGATGTTATCACAAGGCAAAACTAATAAATTTTTTTTTAAAACTCTGCATTATTTATGTGACTTTTCTGTAAGTCTAAAATTATCTAAAAATGAAAAAAAATTAATAATCAATTTCTCTATCTTGCAGTGTCAAGATGTTGACTCTTTTACCCATGCATGACTTTACAACATCATGTGTATTGGTCATCTGGAAAGTAATGGCTTACTTACTGAGTTGTACAAATATGCCAAATAAGATATTTCATTATAAGACACTAAAAAAAAAAAAAAAAGTCACATCTGTTAATAATATCTCCATTGATTTCATCAGGAAAGTATTTAACTATTGAAAAACTGTCATGGCCATGGTCATGGATGAAAGTTTTTCAAATTTTCAATTTTGTTTCAAGAAGATTTTTATCATTGGCAGCAAATACTGTCAGTTGTTTTCCTTGAAGTAACAGGCCCACTTTGTACTTTGCTTAAAAAAATAAAAAAAAAAAATGCCTGCCAAATACCAAAGTCTGGATAACCATCATTTGTCTGTCCACTGTTCTTTCAAGTAAAAACATGAAAAACAGAACAGTTCAGCTCACAGTTCAAACAACTGCACAAGCAGTCTTCCTCAGGACAGCCACCTCCTCTGGAATGTAGAAGTGGGACATGCCTACTTCCCATCTTATCATCCAGAATATGAAAAAGACATGTAGTCATGGTGCACACTTATAATCCCGGTACTTGGAGGCTGAGAGACAGGAAGATCACAGGTTCAAGGATAGCCTCAGCAACTTAGCAATACTCTCAGCAGCCTGGTGAGACCCTTCATCAAAATAAAATGCTTCGGGGAAGAATGCCCTCTGGGTTCAATCTCCAGTACTACAAAAAACAAACAAAAAAAATGGACATGTATTTGAGGGGCTTTATACCTTCATCAAAAACATTCTTAAATAAAATTGGTTATTATTTCACTGCAAATGTGTGGCAGTGAAGCACTGCCTTAATTCCTGCTGAGACACCAGCAGTTTTATCTGATTGCTTTTAAGATATGAGTAAACCCAGTGAAAAAGAAAGCATTTAATACCTTAGTAATATTACAAAAATAGTTTTAACCTCACAGACCCTCTGAAAATGTCTCAGATCTATTACCACACTTTGAGAACCACAGGATTAAACAGATAATATGCAACTTTAATATGTCAAGGCCAATCTTTACCTTTTTTTTTTTTTTTAGATTGAACACAGGGATGTTCTACTTCTGAGCTAGACCCCCAGTCCTATTTTTTTTTTTTTTGAAACAGGGTTTCACTAAGTTGCTACAATCTTGACATTGTAGTGGAAAATTACTTTTTCTACCTAAAAGTGAAATGGTCTAACACAGTCATCATTCACCTTGAAAAGGTCTTTAGATGTTACCCACATCTAGAGGGTAAAATCTTCACAAAATTCTTTAGTTACAAGTCCTAAATGAAGCTCCACTGGAGTGACTGTACTCCAGCAAAACTCTGATGGGAAAATCCAAAGACCTGACAAAAGGGCCCAACATCCAATCTTTGGGTTCTGAGACTGTCCCTGACTCTAACCTTTCTTTAGTCCAAAGGAACAAGGATGCTCATTTTAGCGCAGCGAACAAATGCTCTGACTCTTCCCTACTCAGCAACACTGGTCTTGGGCCTCAGCTAAAGATCGTATTCCTTATAGTACACACTGGGCTGTGCGTTCCTACAACTTAGAAGAAAGCCAGCAATAACTCACTTTAGCAACTGGCCTTAGTTATCTGTGACTGAGCTCACTCTCCAGCTGGCCAAAGGGAGCATTATTAGCTTTCCTCATTATTAATGAAGAGTGGTTTGAAGAGAATGGAAATAGAGCTCTAAGATAGGTTCTAGAACCTAAGTCTAATGAAACAGACATGATGAATATTGTTCATATTTGAACACACCGTAGTTTTTAAAATAAACTACTAAGGCCAGGTGTGGTGGTGCACGCTTGTAATCCCTGTAATTGGGAGACTGTGACAGGAGGATTGCAGGTTCAAGGACAGTCTCAGCAAGTAGTGAGATTCTCAGCAACCTAGCAAGACCCTGTTTCCAAATAAGAAATAAAATCGGACTGGGGGTGTAGCTCAAAGGTGGAATACCTCTGGATTCAATCCTACTAAGGACTGGGGGTGTAGTTCAGTATTAGAACTCATTCTTAGCATGCATGAGGCCCTAGGTTTAATCTCTAGTGTGCACACATGTGCACACATGCATGCACACACATGCATGCGCACGCATGCACACACACACACACACAAAAAAAACTACTGAAAAATACAAAAGCACTGCTGAAAGAAAACCTAGACAAATGGAAGGATGTACTATATTCATGAACAACAAAACAGATACAACAGACTACAGATTCAGAGCACTTTTCATTCTATCATTGGCAATCCTAACCCCTCTCTCACACTCAAATATATTTAAATACAAACAACCATGCTTATTTTAGAATAACCTTGAATTCTATCTTTAAAAAAAATACATCTTAAAGTATTTGACTTAACTATGAGTTATAACATCTTTCATGGTATTTCACAGCTTAACTGGGATATACTAGTAGGTCTTGACATTATAGTCCCAAAATAAAGGCATAATAAGACTGAAAAAAAATAAAGCAGAAAAAAGCAAAAAAAAAAAATTATAATTCAAATACTTGGTTTCCAACTTTTAAAAAGTCCTTTTAATGATTCTTTACTGCTCTGAGGGCTTCAGTCCTGTCAACTCCATAAAGTTAGCTAGGGATCACCTGCAGAAAGGGTTAAAAGTCCAAAGCTGCTACTGCAGGTCTGCTGGCAAGGAGGAAGCACGTTGCCCAGAGTGTCAGCATTGCCAGCCTCACACAGAGTAAACACAGAGGCCGCTGTGCACTCAGGAATAAATTCCTCCACCAGTACACACTCTCCCAAGGCATTTGTGAAAACATGTTCCAATAGATTCCAAGTTGAGTAATATGCAGATATAGTAGATGGGAGGGGGGCTTCCTTGAGGTCAGGAAGATCTGACAGTATCACAAAATGGCTCAGTACAGTCCTCTGAAACTTTTCACTAGAATTCTTTTCTTCTGAATCATGTTAATAAAGTGAAATTTGGTCTGGGATTCGTACATAACTACTTACTCACATGCTGCCCGAGCCCAAGTGGACGAGGAAAGACGCTGAGGGCTGTCGGTGAGAGGCGGGGCCAGACCCAGGAATTGGAAGATTTCTGGATGGATGTTTTCAAACACAGCTCCCTTATTTATATAACACTCCACTCCTCTTAGATAAGTCTGAAATACTCTTCTATACTTTCTTCAACGCTCTACATTGCCCTCAGAGTCAACAGAAACTGGCACTTGGCTCAGAAAGCCTCAAATCTCTCTTTTTAAGGGGCAGAAAGTTTCATTTTTCTACAATTTGTCAGGATGAGTTAATTCTTGGTATTATTATTCCAAAAGATGGGTCAAGTGTAGCAAAATAATGCAAACTTGTTTTTTCTTCACCATACAGCATACCCTGAACTTCATTTGGCATGCACATGATTTCAAATTGAGATTTCTTTGAACATCATTTTCCAAGTGCAATAACAGATGGAAAAATTCACTTTAGTACCACCTACTCAAGAGGCTGAAACAGGAGGGTTGCCAGAAGTTCAAGGCCAGCCTGGGCAACTTAGTGAGACCCTAGCTCTTTTTTTTTTTTTTTTTAACTTTAAAAATTCACTTTTTTCTGTCCTTGGTGACCTAACTAGAGGATAAAAGGAACCAGATTTTATTTTAAGAAAAAAGACTATTTGAAGCCTGGTCCTGGTGCCTTTGAACATTTAACACTTGAAACCTGGATTGTTTCACAATAAACTAGAACTCCTTCCCTCTTTCTAAGAAGAGGCTCTTGGGAAGTATTTATTTAGTTAATGAATGTTAAGTGATTGTGTTTCTCTCACAAAACAAAAAACACACAGAACCTCTTGAAGATGCCCTTTGGGCTCTCTAGGTCTGCAAAGGTCCACAGGAGCTCTGCCACCCAAGGGCCTGGAACAGTCGACCGGCAGTTTAGGGAAGAATATGGCCACATGCCCTTCTCCAAAGTGAAAAGCGACTCCCTCTTGGCGGGACTCCAACAGGCAATTGAGCCGGCTAAGGTCCAGGCTAATCTCGGCACAGCCTCTCTGCCAACTTTCTCCTATGGGCATTAGGTTTTTCAGCACGGGCTTTGCAAATAATCTAACACAATTAATTAGTGCTTTTGAATTCACCCCGTATCATTAATGAAAGTCGCCAGACAGCCTTTGATAGCGTATTTCTAGAGCTAATTAAGCTTGGCAAAAACAGAGGACACAGATTCCTGGGCCACCTGCCAGGGCCAGGCTGAGACCAAGTCGGCGACAGACAGTGGAGATGTCCTTGCAGACAATCCTGGGGTGACAAAGGTGGTGGGCTGCTGGGATCAGGTTCTTAGGTTCCTCTGTGATATGCCAGACCCTGCTCTCAAATTATATAATTACCAAGCTCTTAAAGTTTCACCCTAAAGACATTTTATTTTCTTCTGAGTAGAAACTCTCGATTTAGTATTTAAAAGTTTGATATTGCTTCTGGTGCACACCCTAGACCCTGCATCCCCAAAAAAATTGGTTTAAGAAAGAATATAAAAGTGTATAGTTTAAAATATATTTATCTTAAGCTGAGCGTAGTGGCACACACTTGTAATCCCAGTACTTGGGAAGCTGAAACTGGAGAATCCAGGTTTGTAGCCAGCCTCAGCTATTTAGTGAGGCCTTCCACAACTTAGTGAGACTTTGTTTCAAAATAAAGAATAAAAAATAGGGCTGGGGATGTAGCTCAGAGGTAGAATGCCCCTGGATTCAATTCCCAGTACCATAAAATAATAATAATAATAATAATAATAATAATAATAATAATAATATATAGTCTCATCCCAAATTTCTCTTCTTCCAATCAAAGAGTCCTACATAATCCAATCCAAGACTTCTCACTCCCAGAACCTCAGTCATATGGGAAATCTTTCTATTTTTTTTTTTTTCACTATCAATGCCTCACAGAATTCCAGACTGCTCCACATGCATGGCCAATAAGATAAACACATTTTTGTTGGGAGGCCTAGGGAAAAAAAGCTAGCAGGGGAGCAAAAAGGAAAAGAAAATGTTGCTGCATTCCTCTGGACTTTTCTGGTTCAATTTCAAAAGCAGAACAACCACCACCTGGGGCTGTGGCGAGCTCAGGTGGTACTTAGATTGTTCATGGCCCGTAAGAACAGTGATGAGGTCCAAGAAAGCAAATCAGAAAACCTGACCAGTTCCTCAATGGCAAACAACACTAAAAGTTATTTTAAATCACTTTTCAGGCACAGGGGTTAAATCTTCTAGTTGTCCTATTCCAAGTTACAATAAATATGGTGTCGGGGTGTTTAATATATAGCAGTAACAACTTGGGTGATTTTTTCCCTTCTAAAACAAAAAATGTTAAGTTTTAAAATTCTAGCCTGGAGTCTGATTATAGGAAGAGAGTAGGCAGTCAGTAGAGAAAACAGAGTTAAAAACTAGAACAGTCCAGCAGAAATGACGTATGTCCCACAGGACACTAACTTTGAGTTGCAACCTCCCAGAGCTACCTCAACTTCCCTTTTTATCCAGTCACCCCACATCCTCCCTTGTTACCTAAGGTCCCTCAGCCACAGCTGTCTGTACCAGTCTCTCTGCTGTCAGTGAGTTAACTCAAGTCTCCTACCTGGGTCTACTAAGTCACTAGGCAAGTTGTGGGAAGAGACAAAAGAGGCTGAGAAAAGGAAGAAATAGTGGGGTGTTGGAGGAAGCTGCTTTAACAAATGTGAGGTTTACTCCAAGCAAGGGGCAACCCACAGGGCAAAGATGCGGTGGTCTCTGCAGTGTATCGCAGGACAGCCAGGAGCTGAGGGCATCTGTGGAACTCACTCCCTCAGTCAATTTCCTCTCAAACCCATGGGTCTCCCTAACTTGCTAAGAGTCTGGCTACGTTCCTGAGGCTGGCCTTGAACCTGCAATCCTCCTGTCTCAGCCTCCTAAGTACTGGAATTCCAAGAGTGTGCCACCGCGCCTGGCTTCGAAGCAGATTTACTGAAATTCTTTCCTTTTGCCATATATGGTTCCGCCCATTGCCAACACAGAGAAGGATTTGAAAATTTAAAATAAATCAACATTTTCCTTTGAAGGTAGTAAGATTTTCCACATACCCATAACACTCCCCCCTCTTTTTTTTTTTTTTTTTTTTTTTTTTAATTTCTAAACATTGGCAGCATAGGGCAGGAAAAAGCTGGGCTTCATTCCCCAGAGCACCTGCTGCCTAGCTCTTAGGAGGAACATTCTAACAGCAAGTGCATTTCGAAGCCCTCTAGAATCCTGCCTGGCTTATAGCGCCTTCTCGGAAAACAAAAACACAACTGGATTGGACAGCAGGATAAATGTTTTTAGACCACTCTGGCAGTGAACATTTGAAAGAGAATGACAGTCGGCAGAACACCTGGATACAGAGCACGGTGGGCCAGTCCTCTGAGAGAGCCTGGGTGCAGGTGCCCTGGGCAGGGTTAGTCCTGACAGCCAGTCCTCAGGACACTTCCCACAACACTCCCGCTCCTGCATCACATCCAAAAAACCAGCACACTGGGAGCTCTACTGGCCATTTATGGTGCCCCAGCGTATCAGGGATTCGTTATCAAAGCAAACAAACTGAAAAGGTCTAATTTCCTGTGTACACAACTGTGTCAGAGCATAAGCTTGTAGTAATTAAACAGCTGTGTGGGCACCTACAGAGAGCTCTGTCCTGATGAAAATGTTGCTCACTGTTTATAAAACAGACCATTGCTGGTATCCTAAAGTAATCCAAATAAATCAGAAACCCAGAAAGCAAAGCGGCATTCGCACAGCCCGGGGTAGAGCTGAAAGAGAGAGGGGAACTTGGGCTCTGCTGCCTTGCCTGACATCAGCTCTATGGATAATCTTACTCACTTTCTAAGCAACCATCTTTCCTACAGGACAAATACATCTGGTTACCCTTCTAGCTATTGGTATATCCATATTGCGGGGAGGGGGGGGAGGACGAGTCCTTGCAGGACAAAGGAATCTTTGAAAAATGAACTCATCTTTCTCTTGACTACTACCCCATATGTAGGTGCATGTGTGTGCACTTGTATGTGCTGTTTCTATACAAAAACCTAAAGGAAAACAAGAAGGGGAGACCTCATCATGCTCAGGTGTGCATTGTATCCCTAAAAAGAACACAGCCTAAAATGCAGGAAAGTCCATCTAGCCCAGGTCTTGCAAGAACAATTCTTGACTCCTTAAAATAAGTAGAAAATTTGGCACTCTGGGGATAACTAGCATCATAATTGACAATAGGGCTTTCCCTGTGCGTCCAAAAGCAGAATCAAACACAAGAATAAAGAATTTAAAGCAAAAATGAGGCCAGGCATGTGGTGCATGCCTATAATCCCAGTACTTGGGAGCCTGAGACGGGAGAATCTCAGGTTTGAGGCCAGTCTCAGCAGTTTAGCGAGGCCCTCAGCAACTTAGCAAGACCCTGTTTCAAAATAAAAATTTAAAAAGGGCTGAAGGTATAGCTCAGAGGAAGAATGCCCCTGGGTTCAATCCCCAGTACCGAAATCATCATCATTATTGTCATTGTCATCACAGCCCAAATCAACTAGCTGTGTCCAAAGAGATGCTCCAGGACTAAGCTACACCTCAGACCATTACTTCCAACCTTTACATTCCTGACCTCAGGAGTTATAGCTTTTGGTCTCATTCATTTGGCAGAGAGGAGAAAATCAAGGCAGAACCACTTCTGAGGTGGTCAGACCATTAAAGAGAAGGAGCTCTATGTAGACAGTGGAATACTATTCAGCCTTTAAAAAGAACAATTTCCTTCTGCTACAACATGGATGAACCTAGAGGACATTATGTTAAGTGAAATAGGCAAGGCACAGAAAGATGAACACCACATGATCTCACTCATATGTGGAATTTAAAGTTCTAACTAGCTGGACATGGTGGGGCACACCTGTAATCCCAGTACCTGGGAGGCTGCGACAGGAGGATCGAAGGTTCAAGGACAGCCTCAGCAAGTACTGAGACTCTTATCAACCTAGCAAGACCCTGTTTCCAAACCAAAAATAAAACAGGGCTGGGGTGTAGCCCAGAGGTAGAATGCCTCTGGGTTCGGTCTCCAGTACCACAAAATAAATAAATAAACAAACAAATAAATAGTTCCAACTCATAGAAACAGAGAGTAAAGTTTCTAGGCTGGAGTTAGGAAAGACTCAGGAGATACAGTCAAAATAATAAAACGTCAGTCGGGAGGAATAAGTTCATGAGCTCAATAGTATATTGTGGTGACTATGATTAATAACAATGGATTAACAATGAAACTTGCTAAGAGAGTAGATTTTAAGTGTTCTCAACACACACACACACATACACACACACACACACACACACACATACACAAACACAGTGATATGTATGAGGAAATGCATAGATTAAAAAGCTTGAGGCTACAATGCAAACACATACCATATATATATATATATGTATATATACACATATATATACATACATATATATATACATATATATATACATACATATATATATATGTATCCAAATATCCTGTTCTTGCCAGGTGTGGTGGCGCACACTTGCAATCCCAGTACTTGGGAGGCTGAGACAGGAGGATCTGGGTTTGCAGCCAGCCTCAGCTACTTAGAAGGCCCTCTGCAACTTAATGAGACCCTGTTTCAAAATAAAGAATAAAAAATAGGGCTAGGGGTGTGACTTGGAGGTAGAATGTCCATGGGTTCCGTCCCCAGTACCAAAAAAAATATGTGTGTGTGTGTGTGTGTGTATAAAATGTTCTACAATGTAAAAATACACAATTTTACATGTCAACTAAAAATAAAGAAATAAAGTTAAAAATTAATTAACTAATATTTTTTAGAAAGAGTGCCAGTTCCTTTGGGCAACATAATAGGAAGAGCATGAACTCTGGACTCAACACCTCTCTGGCTTTTTCTAAGACTATATATTAATGTCCACCTTGATTTATTTTTTAAACTTATTTGTTTCTCACATATTACATTAATCTTTCCTAAGCCACATTTCATTTCTAAAATAAATCTTACAATAATATGAGCCATGTTGGCCGTAGTAATAATTATAAAAACAGTGATAATCATTTCTGATCTCACAGCTGGCGATTGAACCCAGGAGCATTCTACCTCCGAGCTACATCCCCAGCCCTATTTTATTTTTTGTTCTGAAACAGAATCCTGCTAGGTTGCTGAAAGTTTCCCTAAATTGCTGAGACTGTTCTCAAACCTGCAATCCTCCTGTCTCAGCTTCCCACGTACTGAGATTACAGGCGTGCACCCCTATGCCCGGCTAGATCTCACAGGGTTTCTGTAAAGGTTAATGAACTGATTCGTGCCCAGGAGGTCGCCAGGCTGCTCTGTTTCAAGAGGCACCGAGGGTGCCCCTCAGCACAAGCTACATGAAGTCTGTTGCCGCCGTCAGTCTGCAGAAGTGAGTGTGACTTCTGGTGTAAGCAAGAGTTGAATCATCTTTCTAAATCACTCACTTGCAGTGAGCTCCATAACTCTCACTCTAGAAATGAAGACAGTAGTGCCTGCCTACGCCAGTGACTGCTAGGAGGATCAGATGAAACACTAGGTAGAAAAGCATTTTGAAAACTTTAAACACAAGATGCTATTCGTATTAGTTCAGACTCTCCTCAGGGCTGCCAGCTCATCCCATTCTAGACTGTATCAAGCAGCTGGGATCCCTCCTGGCTGGCTATCCCATGGACACAAAGATTTCAGGGCTCTCTTAGCAGGAAAACAGCTCAGACTAAAACATCTCAATTTTCTCAATTTTCCTGTGGACTCTACCTGGAATTCCAGGTAGCTCCAACAGAGATGAAAAGAGATGTGTTTGCTTAATAGAAACCTAGGTGCAGGTTGAGGGAAAGGTCCCAAAAGGATGCATCTGGGCACCAAATCGAGACGGTGGAATGAGGGAACCAGGTGTCCCGCCTTGGCCCCGGGCATGGACACCAGCCAGGTTTCTGCAGAGCTCACCTCAGCAGCTCTCCTCTGACCTGGCACAAGGGCCAGGAGAGGGCTGCCAATGCCATCTCTTCCAACCAAAGAGACGTCCCTGAATTCTCATTATTAAGACTCCTGGAAACAGAGCCCTACCTAACACTGGCAAGCTGCAGAGGCAGCAGCTAATCATTTTTAAAGATGTGTAAGAACAGTTCTTACAGTGAAAAGCTTAGCAAGCCTTACATCTGCAGTATCAAGCCTTGATTTTTCAAAGTTCCCTTTTTGTTTTGACACTGGGGATTGAACCCAGGAACATTCTACCTCCGAGCTATACCCGCAGCCCTTTTCTTATTTTTTTTATTTTGAAACAGTCTTGCTAAGTTGCTGAAACAATCACTAATTTACTGAAGCTGGCCTCAAACCTGAGACCCTCCTGTCTCAGCCTCCCAAGTACTGGGATTATAGGCACGTGCTGCCACGCCTAGCTAAGCTTCCCATTTTTCTTCTATTAGATAGCTCAAAAAAGAATCTTCAGGTCATTTCTAATTAGGAGGCATTATGGTTCTTACACTGCATGCGCTCACCGTGAGCATGGCCCTCCCTCCCCATGACGCTATACAATAACCCGGGAACCAGGAGGGGAAGAAAGCGTGAGTTTTGTCAAAGCAACCACTAACCCTGGGCCACAGCTTGATGACCCTGCTTCCTTCATTCTCCACCAGAAAAGAAAAGGACAGAAGGGCTCTCATGACAGGCCCAGCCTTGAACAGACTCCTACTCTTCTAACTTGGGCTATTTTCTATGCTCAACTGGGCTTGCTCCTCCCCAACCACATGCCCTCGCCCCTTTTGCTACCAACAACCCTGCACCTTCCCTAGGAGGTACAGCTTCGAGGCCATTTCCATGAAGTAGGACTGCAAATAAAGAAGGTGCAACCCTGGAGGGTCCTCCTGCTCAGATGGCCCATGTCCATCTCTTCTTAGGCCAAAGGGTTTCATCGAATTCTGAGATGCCACATTGGTGGCTGGTTACTTGGTACTTAATCAAGCCATCTAGAGGTTTGTTCATTCCACATTGAAGACCTTCCTAGAGAAGGCGCTAAGGAGCAGCAAGCTCTACTACCAATTAGTCATGGGACACTGTTCTAACTATTCACCAAATCAAATCTCAGTTTCCCTGTTTATAAAACAGAGACAATGATAAACACAATCCCCACCTAATAGGGTTGGTTGTCTTCTTAAGACAAAAACACATCAGCTGGCGGAGAGTGGGCCCTTGGTCAGTGTCAGCCTGCCTCCCAGCACTGTGTGTTTGAAGCTAATGAGGCCACATTCTCACCCTCGCTGTCGGAGGCCACGGCTTGAATTTCATGACGCCTGCCTTTGACCTTGGAGGGTGGAAGAAGAGCAAATCCAAACCCTGGAATGAAACTTACAAGCCCTGATCTGATATTTAAGGACCTCCACAATCTACTCCCATCCTTCTTTCCAAACAGACCTGCTCCATTCCTGGGTCATTCTCCAGGACATCCAAGCACCAAGAGCCAAGTCCGTGCCAAGCCTGGTCCTGCCACCTGGTCAGCCCAGAGTTCCTCTTCCTGGATTCTGCCCAGCCTCGGGGCCCAGCTCAAGACTAGTAAGAGCTCGCCCCAGCTGCTCCAGCCCCCAAGGGCTTCCAACCCCACTGAGGTCTTTTGGGTTCTACTTGGCATTCATCATACATTATTCTTTTGTTATATGGTTATATTTTACAAACCTGACTAAAGTATTAGCAACTCAAAAGAAGGGATAAATCTTACATTTCTTTGTATATCCCTAAAAGTCTAGTATTATGCTTGCACTTAGTGGGGACTCCATGAATAAACGATTTACTTAATGTTTTAAGAGGATGGCTCAAGCTGGGTGTGGTGGCACATGCCTGTAATCCCAGTACTTGGGCTGAGACAGGAGGACCGCAGGTTCAATGCCAGCCACAACAACTTAGTGAGACTCTCAGCAACCTAGCAAGACCCTGTTTCAAAATAAAAAGGGCTAGGGTGTAGACAGAAGGTAGAATTCCCATGGGTTCAATCACCAGTACCACAAAAAAAAAAAAAGGATGACTCAAAGCAAATCCATTATTATTTCTTCAAAACAAAAATTGCTAAGATCAATCAGATCAATACTCTCTCATGGCAGAGACATTTAAAGGTTCCATTTCCAGACCTAGCCTAAGTAGAATTATGGTTAAATCTACCCCTCAGTTTCTCATCTATAAACTGGGATAATCACTTCTTAGGGTAGTTATAAGACTGAAATAATAAATGTGAAGCACTTTGAATGGGGCTTGGTACACAGTAATAACTTTATAAATATTCATTATTATTATTATTATTACTATATTCTTGAAGTTTAACTCATCCAGAATGCCCCCAAAAAATATTTGGTGAAATATACTGCATCTAAGCTGGGCATGGTGGTGCACGCTTGTAATCCCAGCATTTGGGAGGCTGAGACTGGAGGATCCGGGTTCTCGGCCAGCCTCAGCTACCTAGTGAGGCACTCTGCAACTTAGTGAGACCCTGTTTCAAAATAAAAAATAAAATATAGGGCTGGGGGTATAGTTCGGAGGTAGAATGCCCCTGAGTGCAATCCCCAGTACTGACAAAAAAAAAAAATATGCTGCATCTATGCAGAAAGCTACCAGCTATCAAAATGTTTCTTCCCTCCTCCCTCATTCATTTGGCCCATTAGGTATACAAAACAGCAACAATCAATACCCTGCTACTCCTAAAAGGCATCCCTACCTCTGTGTTGTGTATCAGCTGCTGTGAGCTACTATAAAATCTGTGAGTCTACTGTCTCTTCCACCTCTGCAGAGCTTTGAGCTTGTACACAACTCAAAAATAGTATTTTCCCAATGGCTTGAAAAGGAAGGTCTTAAGCAAAACTGATTCGCTAACAAAAACATTGAGGCTGTACAGACCATTGGCCTCCCCAAGTTCCCACCATGTTCCTTCTTCACTGTGTCTTTCAGCCTGACCCAGGCATCTGTGACAGCAGAGAGACCTGCGTCCGGGCCTCGAGGAGGAGTCTACACTTCCTCCTCCACCTCCTCGACACAGCAGATTTTCCATTCAGCTGTTTCTGTCTCTATCCTTCCCTCGCTCTCACTCTCCTCTCCCACTACTACTTTTTAATGTTGTTGTTTTGTTTTTGTTGTTGTTTTTTTTTTTTTAATACTTGGGATTGAACCCAGGGGCATTCTACCTTTAAGCTACACCCCTAGCACATTTTATTTATTTTTTTTATTTTGTTTTGTTTTGAAACAAGGCCTCACTAGGTTGCTGAAGCTGGTCTCAAACCTGTGATCCTTCTGTCTCAAACCCCCAAGTACTAAGATTACAGAAGTGCACCAGCGCACCCAGCTTCAATGTGATTTTTAATTAAGATTCACTTTAATGCACAGGCCAAAAGGCAAAAAGCTCTTCAATAATGAGACAAAATGAAACTGCTGACAGACAATAATACAGAAAGGATGGTAAGTTCCAGTTCACACACTGGCATTCAAAAAACAAAAGCAAAAACCTAGTAACTTTGCTTCAAGATATGTGTAATAAAGCCAGGCATGGCAGAGTACCTCTGTAATCCCAGTACTTGGGAGAATGAGACAGGATGATTGTAGGTTCAAGACCAACCTCAGCAACTTAGTGAGACTCTCAACAATTTAGTGAGATCTTGTTTCAAAATTAAAAATTAGATTAAAATAGGACTGGGGGTGTAGCTCGAAAGTAGAATGCTTCTGGTTTCAATCTCCAGTACCACATATGCACAAAAAAATGCAATGAGGAAGATATTCTGCTTTCCAGTATCATAAACTAATTTCCCCCAACTGGCTTTCACTCAAGTTGATCTACACACAATCCCTGTCTGTGGCTCTTGGAGCCTTCATGGTAGAGGGTTTCTTTAGCATAACCCCCAGATTAAGAGCAGAGATGTAAAACATGGCTCCTCTACATCCCACTACGTGATCCAGTGCAAGCTACCAACCTTTCCATATCTCATTTCATCGCCTATAAAATGGCAAAAACAATTATACCTACCTCAGGGTTGTGATTAAGGGAGGCCACTGAATGAAAGTATCCTTACTTGGTTTTATATTCTCTAATTGTTTAGCCCAGTGGCTGGCTGTGGTGCACACCCAATAAATGGCAATTAGCACCCCTCTCGTCTGCCTGTGCAAGTCAACAGCCAAAACCAAGAAGCGAATCATTTTTCAAGTCCATGCTTTTCTTGTTGAGACCTGCCAATTTCCAGAGGTGATCTAATAAATTAATTTATGTAGCTATTAGGGGAGAGACACAAAGCAAATTATAACAAAGAGAGCAAATTAAGCCTCCCAATGTATTAAGTATCCCTGACATGGAATATATGATGTTGGTATAGGGGACCTGATATTCTTTTTTTTTTTTTTTTTTTTTTTTTTTCAGTACTAGGGATGGAACCCAGGGGCATTCTACCTCTGAGCTACACCCCCCCCACAGCCCTCTTTTTAATTCTTTATTTTGAAACAGGGTCTCACTAAATTGAGGAGGGCCTCACTAAGTAGCTCAGGATGGCCGAGAACCTACGATCCTCCTGTCTCAGCCTCCCAAGTACTGGGGTTACAAGTGTGTGCCACCACGCCTGGCCGGGACCTGATATTCTTAAGTGACAACATTCCAACTCTGTCGTTTGCATCTTCTCTGCTCCAGCCTCATACTCTGATGGCCTCTAGGCACCACAGTACATTCCTCTGTGTTGTTTTGTTTTATTTTTTGATTGTTTATGTTTTTTGCAGTGCTAGGATTCAAACTCAGGGCCTCACACATGCTAAGCAAGCCAGTGAGCTATATCCCCAGCCCTTTTCTCTACTTTTTAAAAGTTGCACATTGCCAGGCATGGTGGCACACACCTGTAATCCCAGTATTTGGGAGGTTGAGACAGAGGATCACAGGTTTGAGACCAGCCTCAGCAATTTAGCAAGGCCCTCAGCAACTTAGTGAGACCCTGCTTCAAAAATAAAAAAGGGATAGGGCTCAGAGGTAGAATACCCCTGGGTTCAATCCCCAATGCCTCCCACACACACGTACACATTACATATTAAAATATCTGAAATAATAACCACAATTAAATACCTCCCAAACAGCCCATGTCAAGAGTGTCACCAAGAATGTCTAGAAGGTCTATTTTGTAACAACAACAAAAAAGGACCTTTCTGGAAGTTCTTATTTAGGAACAAGAATTTTGTAAATATAATCTATACATGTAATAAAATGAAGTGGGACTAATCATTAGCATATTCATTCTCTACTTGCCTCAGCACAGATTAAGTGTCTAAGCCACTGACATTAAAATGCCTGGCATCAGCCTAGTAAAATGTAACATAGGCAAACATATTATGTATCTGTGTAGTAAAGTATTTTATTTACTTAAAGAACAAAAATATTCAAGTTTTACATAAACAGCACACAGCCAAAATTCTTCTAAAGAGATTGTGAAAAAAAATATATCCAGCCGGGCGTGGTGGCGCATGCTTGAAATCCCAGCATTTGGGAGGCTGAGACCGGAGGATCCAGGTTTGCAGCCAGCCTCAGCTACCTAGTGAGGCACTCAGCAATTTAGTGAGACCCTGTTTCAAAATAAAGAATAAAAAATAGGGCTGGGGGTATAGCTTGGAGGTAGAATGCTCCTGAGTTCAATCCCCAGTACTGCAAAAAAAAAAAAAAAAAAAAAAAGAGTATACACACACACACACATATCCAATAGTATAATATGAATACACAATCTATATTACGCAACTTACCTGCAGTGGCTAGGCAGGAACTCATCAGGGCAAACATGGAGATCACATAATGGGATGCCATCTTTAGCTCTTCACCAGTGTGTCTCTTCCAATCACCTCGGCCTCTAGTTCTTCAGGTTACAGGTGATCTTTGCAAATTGGAGTGGCCTTCAATCTCCCTTTGCAATTTTCAAACTGCCTGTAAAAATAAACAAGTTTCAATAAGAAAACAGTGCAGGAACTTATTTCCACAAATAAACACAAATTAAAGTTAAATGGGAGCTGGGCATGGTGGTGCACATCTGTAATCCCAGTACTTGAGAGGCTGAGACAGGAGAATCACAGGTTCGAGGCAGGCCTCAGCAACGTAGTGAGACCCTGTTTTAACATAAAATATAAAAAGGGTTGGGTGTATAGCTTGGAGGAAGAATGCCCCTGGGTTCAATCCCCAGTACCAAAAAGAAAAAGGAAAATGGAGAATTTTTTTTCTTTTTTCTTTTTTCTTTTTTGTTTTTGGTGGCACTAGGGATTGAACACAGAAGCATTCTACCTCCAAATTATACCCCCAGCCCTATTTTATTTTTATTTTGAAACAGGGTCTCACTAGGTTGATGAGTGTCTCACTACTTGCTGAGGCTGTCCTCAAACTTGTGATCCTCTTGTCTCAGCCTCCCAAGTACTGAGATTACAAGCGTGTGTGCTACCACATCTGGTAAAATGGAGAATTTCTGAAAAGTAAGAAATGAAATTTGTCTTGAAAACTGAACAAGATAGCATTCAAGCACACTAAGGTGGGGGTGGGGCGTTATCCAATAAAATTTTTTATAGCAGCTGGGCATGGTGGCACATGCTTGTAATCCCAGAATTTGGGAGGATGATATTGGAGGATCTGGGTTTGCAGCCAGCATCAGCAACTTAGTGAGACCCTGTTTCAAAATAAGAAATAAAAAATAAGGCTGGGGGTGTGACTCAGAGGTAGAATGCCCCTGGGTTCCAGCCCCAGTACCGAAAAAAAATTTTTTTATAGGAAATATTATTGCAACTGACATGCTATTTGACATTTTATATCTTTGTGTTGGGGGGATTGTTTTTGTTTGTTTGATTTTTTTTTTTTTTTGGTAGAACTAGGATTAAACAAAGGGGCATTATACCTCAGAGCTACACCCCCAGCCCTTTTTATTTTGAAATAGGATATCATTAAGTTGCTGGGGCTGGCCTCAAACCTGCAATCCTCCTGTTGCAGCAATTTAGAGAGATATTCTAATGTCTCGGCCTCCCAAGTACTGGGATTACAGGCATGTACCACCGTGCCTGGCATGATGGTTTGTTTTTGAGATAGGGTCTTGCTATGTTGCCCTGACTGGCCTCAAACTCCTGGGCTCATGCAATCCTCCTGCCTCAGCCTCTTAAGTAGCTGAGACAACCGGCCATACCCAGCTAAATCTTTGGTTTTATGTAGAATTTTGAGAACTGTTGAAGAAAATTGAGATGCACCTGTGACCAGATATATTGTAATATTAAAATAATCATTGACATATTATATGTGTTCCCTAGTGCTGGCAAGCAAACAGAAATAGCTCTGATTTACACACTGTTGTGAAGAATAGAATTCACTCTAATGTTCTAATGACAGGGTTATCACAAGGATCAAATTAAATTACACTGAGAATCAATCTGACAAAAAAAAAAAAAAAAAAACGAACAACAACAAAGAAGCAGTAAAAAGGCAAGGATCTTATTTCAACTGCTGACATTTTAATAAAAGTCTTCCCTGCCTTGCAGCCCCATGTGAATCAATCGGAATACTGCAATAGATAATCTAACCTTTTCCCATCCAGAGTCTTGAACGAGAGTTTGGCAGGGGTTTACTTAGCCTGAATTTTCCTTCCGTGGCCCTAACATAGAGACACTCCAGAGTATATTTTGCAGCCCTTCATCCCTGAGGCTGACACAACTTCAACAAACATCTCTTGAGCACCTACTGTCCCCAGGCACCGTTCCTTCCCATCAGCAATAAAAGTTATCTGACAACTGGACAAAAATGCAAAGATCCTGCTTCATCTCAACCCTGGGAACAGCAGGCTGGCGGAGTTTCCCAAGACCATCTCTCGCAGGGAGGGGTTGCAACCTTGTCCCCTTCACCCAGGAAATACCATCGCAGACCCCCAACTGCTATCTTCAGACACAAAGCCAAGTTGAGCACTTGGAGATACAGTACAGAATTATTTTTAAAATGGCACAATGAATTTCTAATTAAACGGTCTTAGTTCATTGCATCAAGTGTTTAAATTTTTGTTTTGTTTTTGGTTGTGGTACTGGGAATTAAATTCAGGACCATTCTACCTCCGAGTTACACCTCCAGCCCTTTTTATTTTTTTATTTTTATTTATTTATTTATTTTTTTTTTTGCGGTTCTGGGGATTGAACTCAGGGGCATTCTACCTCCGAGCTACATCCCCAGCCCTATTTTTTATTCTTTATTTTGAAACCAGGTCTCACTAAGTTGGGGAGGGCCTCACTAGGTAGCTGAGGCTGGCCGCGAACCCGGATCCTCTGGTCTCAGCCTCCCTACAAGCGTGCACCACCATACCCAGCTTCCTTTTTATTTTTTATTTTAAAACAGGGTCTTGCTAAGTTGCTGAGGGTCTCACTAAATTGCTGGCGCTGGCCTTGAACCTGTAATCCCCCTGTCTCAGCCTCCCAAAGACTGGGATTACAAGTATGCACCACCACCACTGACTAAGAGAAGGTATTTAAAGTGGCTCTTCAGGGCTGGTAGTGTAGCTTAGTGGTAGAGCACTTGTCTTGCGTGTGTGAGGCCTGGGGTTCTATCCCCAGCACTACAAAAAATAAATAAAATGACTCTTCACAATTGTAACACTAAATGCCTATGAGCAAAGGGGAAACTGAGTGATCAGAGGACAGGGGTTGAAGGGAGTGGGTTCTGGGTTTCATACCACATTCAAGTATTACCTATCCAGAAATAATGACAATGAAGCTCTAACTTTAAAAGGAATTTTTTACATATGCCTTAAAATGCAATTATTACATATGCAAGATCACTATGGTTCAATCTTGGTATAAGATAGTGATTAAAAACCTAGTACACAAAGCCGGGCGTGGTGGCGCATGCTTGTAATCCCAGCATTTGGGAGGCTGAGACCGGAGGATCTCAGTTCCAGGCCAGCCTCAGCTACTAGTGAGGCACTCCGCAACTTAGTGAGACCTGGTTTCAAAATAAAGAATAAAAAATAGGGCTGGGGGTATAGCTCGGAGGTAGAATGCCCCTGAGTTCAATCCCCAGTACCGCAAAAAAAAAAAAAAAAATCCTAGTACACACACACACACACACACACACACACACACACACACACACACAAGCCTGGCATGAATAAAATATAGGTTATAGAGGCAGTTAAAAATCTGCCTGGCTAGCCGGGCATGGTGGTGCACATTTGTTGTAATCCCAGTACTTGGGAAGCTGAGACTAGAGGATCTGAGTTCGCAGCCAGCCTCAGTTACTTAGTGAGGCCCCCCACAACTTAGTGAGACCCTGTTTGAAAATAAAGAATAAAAAATAGGACTGGTGGTGTAGGTCAGAGGTGGAATGCCCCTGGGTTCAATCCCCAGTACCACAAAAAAAAAAAAGAAAAAATCTGCCTGGCTGTGAATTCACTCTGCAAACTACCAAATGGGTGACATTAGGCTCGTTACTCTTCATGAATGAGTCTATCATATGCTAGGATGTGATAACTTGTGAGGATTCAATTAGTTTGGACACACATATATACATATATATCTTGGGAAGTATATATTATATTATATTATATTATATTATATATTGCTTAGAAATTATATATTATATATTATAAATATTATTTAGAAAAGTATCTAGAATAATAAGTAATAACTGCTAGCTATGATTATCATTACTTGTCTATTCTCTTTAAGGTATTTATACCAATAAAGTGGAAAGATCAGGGTGTGGTCATTTATGTAATAGTTATTGCTGTCAAGCCAGTTCAATCTTCTTTGAGGGGGGGAAGGGGTGCTAGGGATTGAACCCAGATAGATTCTACCTCTGAGCTACACTCCCAGCCCTTTTTGTTTTTTATTGTAAAACAGAGTCTTGCTAAGTTGCTGAGGCTGGCCTCACACCTGCGATCCTCCTGTCTCAGCCTCCCAAGTACTGGGGTTACAGGCATGTGCCACCACATCCTGCTAGTTTAATAATTTGTTTACTACAAAATAAACATAAATATTAAGTTAAAACCCAGAATCACTAAAAGAAAAAAGCTGCCAGTGAAGAGGAAGCTGACTAAATTATAGAACTGATCTGGAAGCCACAAACTCAACTCCATTGTCCCTTTAAGTCCAACGTTTCTGCCACCATACTTTCACAGCACTTTAGATAAAATGGAGATCTTCTCTGTTAACAGTCAAGCAACAGCTAAGAGAATATGTCCCTATTTTTTCCTCACCAAAAAAGTAGGTTTCCTGAATGGGTGGATAAGGAAAAACCTCTCTAAAAGAATATGCTATGTCACCAAATGCTAAGAGTGGTTTTTATAAAGCAAAACCCTATACTGAGACCTCGGAATACGGCTTCCCAGAGGATATTTATGGGGCACGTACACCCCAGGCAGCGCAAGGCTTCTGGGAATGTTTAATGTGCCTCTCCTGCCGGAGCCGCAGAGGATCTAGGGGCTGAGCCTCGCTAATCCAGGGGCTTACACCAGTTCTGAACAAACCTGTGGAAAGAAAGGCACACGGTTCTATTAAAAATATAGACTGCAAATTGCTGACAAGAATATTGGGCAATTATTAAAATGCAGCAATTACAGATATAATAGAGCCAAGCTAAACAGCTTGATGCCCAGAGGCAAACCACAGCGAGTTTACACCGGATCTTAAAACATCTCCAGGAAGTCCAAGACAAGTTGAAACTGCACGCCGCTGCTCCTAACAAAGAGAGAGCTTTTCTCCTTTTAGCTTCAAAAGTCCCTCCGTAATGTAACTTGTCTAAAAAGAAAATAAACTGCAGAGGGGTTTTGTCTAATCTTCCCAATGTGGTGACAGGATCCAAAGGCAGAGGAGAATGCAAAGGGAGGTGCCGGCTTCCCTCTCGCTGAACTCCAGTCTGGGCCAAGACCTGTGTGCACAGGCACCTGACCATACCGCTAGGGACCGTTCCCTGATTAGAATGCTCGTGCCTGGGGGCTTCCACAAAGTGAGAGCTTTGAAGTAAACCCAGGGAAGCACAAACTCCCCTCTCCTGTGCAGCTTTGTCACATTCACTTTGCAAAGACCAAGGACTCCTGACCCCAGCTTTTGGCCTCACTGAATCTCCTTGGACTTTATCAACTAAATGCTTCCTTTTAGAATATAACTAGGTCCTCTGAGATCTGGAAAGAACAATTTGGGGTCTACTGTAATCACTCTGACCACTTTGAAAGCAATGTGTTCCATACAAAGGGTATGAGAACCACTCAGTGTGCTGGTGCTTGCCTGTATTTGGGAGGCTGAGACAGGAGGATCACAGATTCAAGAACAGCCTCAGCAAGTAGCAAGACTCTCAGCAATGTAGCAAGAATCTGTTTCAAAATAAAAAAGGAGCCGGGCGTGGTGGCGCACGTTTGTAATCCCAGCATTCGGGAGGCTGAGACCGGAGGATCCGGGTTCGAGGCCAGCCTCAGCTACCTAGTGAGGCACTCCACAACTTAGTGAGACCCGGTTTCAAAATAAAGAATAAAAAATAGGGCTGGGGGTATAGCTCGGAAGTAGAATGCCCCTGAGTTCAATTCCTAGTACCGCAAAAAAAAAAATTAAAAAGGGCTGAGGGTGTATCTCAGAGGTAGAATGCCCCTAAGTTCAATCCCCAATACCATCACAAAAAAAAAAGTTAGCATGCTAAAGATATATGAATGGCTGTTTGGAGGAGGTGGGTACTAGAGATGGAACCCAGGGGCATTCTACCAATGAACTACACCCCCAGTGTCTCACTAAGTTGTAGAGGGCCTCACTAGTTGCTAAAGCTAGCCTCGAACCTGCACCCCTCACATCTCAGTTACCCAATTACTGAGATCACAGGTGTGCATCATAGTGCCCAGCTTAAAACTCTTTAAAATATAAAGGGCAGCCAGGTATGGTGGAACATCCTTGTAATACCAGTACTTGGGAGGCTGAGACAGAAGGATCACAGGTTCACGGCCAGCCTCAGCAACTTGTGAGGCCCTCTGCAACTTAGTGAGACCCTGTTTCAAAATAAGAATAAAAAATCAAACTGAGGGTAGAGCTCAGAGGTAGAATTCCCCTGGGTTCAATCCCTAGTACCACAAATACACACACACACACACACACACACACACACACACACACATATATTCGGATATACGGCAAGCTGAAGCACAAACTTGTGTAACATCACATCCTAACACTGCTCTGCTTTGCTCCAATCAAAGGGAAAAAATCAGAGATTCAACATATTTAAAGGTCTTATGGACAGAGATATATTGAGTGGAATAAAAAAAAGAAAAGTATCATTGCCTAAACTCCAATAGTAAATAACACCTGAGTTTCTGGTAGATTCAATGTGAGGTACTTTTGGAAAGATCATTAAAAGGCTTCCAGTCTGCCAATTAAGTGATTTTTTTTTTTTTTTTTAGAAAAACACAGTTAAGTCTGCAAGTGATTCGATCAAAGCTGGAAGAGGAATTGTCCTGCCGGCCATTCAACATGTCAGTCAGGGGATTAGAAAAAAGGCGGCATGCACGACATCAGTATCCAGGTTGGCAGCCTATGAAGAAGGACACAGGGAGGCAGAACAGACACCGCTGTTTGTCTGATGACACCCGGAGTCCCTTTATGACCTGTACACGGAGAAAGCAGGGCCACCTTTCTAAGCCACAGCAGCAGCTCTCAGACGTCTCTACTCCACAGGGAACCTGAGTAAGGCCCAATCTCCATTTTCAAACAGATTTGGCACAGAGGGGAAAAGTTCTAGATTTGGATGTGAAATCTCTGGAGTCAAATCCAAGTACAATCAATATTCAACAAATATTTACTGCTACAACATGCCAGGGCCTGTTCAAGATGCCAAGGAGAGCGCAATGGGAACAGGAGCCAAACACCCTGCCCTTGGGGAGCTTAGGTTCTGGTAAAAGCAATATCGTTTACTACTTCAGGCAAGATATTTCTTGAGCTTTGTTTCTTCTATGAACAGATCTTTATTTCTTGCTTACCCTGTGCCGGGCAATGGAGATACAGTCTTTTCTCTATGGGCCTAAAGTCTGGTGAAATAAATAATCACAATTATGCATTTATGGCAGTATAAAAACTCAGGAAGAGTCCACATCCTGAGGGTAAGCAGTTATTTTAAAAATCAGGTGAAAGCTGGGTGTGGTGGCACATATCTGTAATCTTAGTCTTTGGGAGGCTGAGACAGAATGATCGCAGGTTCCAGGCTAGCCTCAGCAATTTAGTGAGGTTCTCTGCAACTTAGCGAGACACTGTTTCAAAATAAAATAGAGCTGGCAATGTAGCTCAGAGGTAGAATGCTGCTGGCTTCAATCAATCTCCAGTACCACAGACACACACACACACACACACACACACACACACACAGAGTCAGGTAAGGAAAAAGCCTTCAGGGAAAGGGGGTTTTACAGGCCCTAACACTGGGGGGAATAAAGCTTTAGAGCAGATAGGGAAGAAAAGAGGAAAGTGGCCTGATCAGATTGATGTTATTCTTGTTGTTACCTTGTAGGATTCTTTTGTCTTTTGTTTTTTGCAATACTGGGGGTTGAACCCAGGGCCTTGTACATGCTAGGCAAGAATTTGCAATTCTCCTGTCTCAGTCTCCAGAGTAGCTGGGATTATAGGTGTGTGCCACCTCGCCAGACTAGATAGAGTTTTTAAATATTTCCATGAATGCTGTGTGGAGAACCAACTAAAGCAACACCAAAGCACTTGGAAAATCAGTTGAGATTTTTACATCAGGTCAGACAAGAAAGGATGAAAGTTGAAATAAGAATGGAGCCTTGGTTTCTTCATACAATTGTATGTATGGAGCCATGGTGTAGGATCATAAATCTCAGGTACTTGGGAAGCTAAGGCAGGGGGATTGTAAGTTCCAGACCAGTCTGGGCAATTTAGTGAGGCTCCATTTCAAAATAAAAATTAAAAAGGACTGGGGACGAAGCTCAGTGGTAGAGCCACTGGGTTCAATCCCCAGTGTTGTGGGGGGTGGGGGGAGGATGAAACTTCCCTAGGTCACAAGGTTGCTGCAAGAATCAAATGAGAGCACACAAGCACAGTATAAAAGCTATCATTATTTATCATTAACCGGCTGTCTCAACCAAAGAGATTTAGTATCCTGAGGCCTAGGATTAATTAAAGTCCCAACATGCTGTGGCTGCCAGCGGCAGGAAACAAAAAGAGGAGATTATTCCTGTGCTGGTGGGCAGGAATTCCACATGAGGACTAGTAGGGAGGGAGGCACGAGGTGGGGGGGGGCACAGAGGCTGGACTCCACTCTCCCTGCTGGCCCTGGCCACCCCAGTCCTAGCTGGCAGCACCCACACCTCTGGCCCTGTATCCTTGGTTTCCCTGGGGTAGAAGCTCAGGGTGCAGGAGACCTCACTCCCAAGCAAATAGCATCAAACCAAGGTGGGAGGGGGGCATGCATACACTTCTCGAGGTTGTAAAGTTGTGTTCAAATTTACAAACAGACTTTTCACCCGCCTTGAAATACTCCAAGAACTACCTCTTCACATTTAAGATCTTTGCATCCCAAGATTTCTGTTGCTCATCATCACGTTTACAAGGGTGTGTCCTTTAAAGCTAGAATTAATACAGAACTATACTTGGGATTTCAAACCCTGGGTACCCAGCTTCATTCAGTTGGACAAATCATTTAGCCTCCCCACTCCCTCCCCTGTAAAATAATAACACTTTGATTTTATTTTATTTTTATAATCACTTCTTGGCCTTTTAGCTAAGATCAAGTGTATTTTATTTTTATTTATTTATGGGTACTGGAGACTGAACCCAAGGGCATTCTACCTCCAACCTACACCGCCAGCCCTATTTCATTTTTTATCTGGAAACAGGGTCTCCCTAAATTTCTGAGAGTCTTGCTAAGTTGTTGAGGCTGGCCTTAAACATGATCCTCACATTTCAGCCTCCGAAGTACTAGGATTACAGGTATGCACCACCATGCCTGGCTTCTGGCTCACTTTGGTTGTAATATATAAAATAGAACATACCATGGTACCTAAGACAGTACCTGTCTCCTCTCCCACACAGGCCCTTTTGGATTTGGTTTTGCAGTGCTAGGCATTGAACCCAGGACCTCATGCATACTAGGCAAGGGCTCTACCCACTGAGCTACATCCCATTTTAAACCAATAATAGTCACTGTTATTTTTATGGTTGAAATATCCCCTAAGACTTTTAAAAGAAGCAAACTACCAGTGAGATAATATAAATAGCACTTTATAGCAAGCTTTGTATTAATTTTAAGATTAGCCTTTATTATTGAGAATTTCAAGAATTCTCTCCATCGCCCAAAAATAAGGATTCCAAATTTAACACACGATATCAGTCCTAATAAGAGTCATAATATTGCATGTGTCTGCTCCCAAATGATGGGGGAGCTGCTGCCTCAGTATTTCTGGTATAAGTTACAGGCTCTGGCTGCATATCCTTCCTCAATTCTACCTTACGATTCCCAAATTAGCAGCAAAGGTTTAGCCAGGGGGCAGTGGAATTGAGCCTGGCACGGCCACCAAATCAACCGAACTAAGCTGGGCGTGGGGGCGCACGCTTGTAATCCCAGCATTCGGGAGGCTGAGACCGGAGGATCCAGGTTCGCAGCCAGCTTCAGCTACCTAGTGAGGCACTCCGCAACTTAGTGAGACTCTGAGTTCAATCCCCAGTGCCGCAAAAAAAAAAAAAAAACGAACTGCTTAGAATGAACACCCAGCTGTCATCAAGAGGACTTAGAGCACGAGGCTGCAATCACTCTAGCACAAATCAGCACACTTAATATTCTCAAGACAATAGTCATCGTCCCCCAGGTCCTCACAAGCACCTAGCCATTAGTAAAAGCTCTGGGTGGGCTGCGTCATACCTCGGTGGTAGAATGCGTGCCTGGCATGTGTAAGGCCCTGGGTCAGATCCCCAGCACTGCAAAAATAAAATACCATTGTGTAGATTACAATAAAAGTAGTATGGAAGGATGAAAAAATGTTAGAACATTTCTTGATTAATAAGTGATAAGCCAACAAATAAGAGCTGAACTCAGAGCAACAGGAAGCAGGAGCTTTGCCATCAACGTATTTAACAAGCTCAGACATTGTGGGTCTTACTTTCTTTGTCTCTAATATGATTAAACAAGAATTTTTTTTATTATTTGAGATTGAACCCAGGGGCATTCTACCTCACCGCCAGCCTCCCTTTTTTTTTTTTTTTTTTAATTTTTTGTTTTGAAACAGGGTCTTGCCAGGTTGCTCAGAGTCTCACTAAGTTGCTGAGGCTGGTCTTGAACCTGTGATCATCCAGTCCCAGCCTCCAAAGTGTGGGATTATAGACATGCACCACACCTGGCGACAAGAAAAACTTTTATTCTAAACCTTACATGTAATCGTCATCATGTGGACTAATGACTAATCCTTAATCACACCTAGAAAATGAGACTTCAGACCACCTGTGGAAATATGAAATGCATATTCATCTAGTGGATAGCAGGAATAACTTAACAAAACTGGAAAGTATTATCTAAGAAAAACATTTAACTTAATAACATAAGAGTATACAAAATACTAATACTACATTAGTTGTTTTTAATCTGTAATTTATTTATTTATTTATTTTTGTGGTATTAGGGATTGAATCCGGAGGCATCTACCTCTTCCCAGCCCAGGATCTCACTAAGCTGCTGAGGGTCTTGCTAAATTGCTGAAGGTAGCCTTCAATGCTTCTATCCCAGCCTCCAAAGAACTGAGATAACAGGCAGGCACCACCACGCCCAGCCTGTAATTTATTGGAACAAGAAAACTTTAAATGTGGTATTTTCCCAATAATGCAAACACAAAACCAGAATGTCTTAAGATGAGCTCATTTTATCAAAACCTGCCATTCTTATACTATTCTTCAAAGTCCAGGAACTCTATTTATTCTTCCTCCTCATTCCAAACACCACTCTAATTAATCCCATTTCATTCTAAAAGCTATTTTCTTTTACGTGTGTGTGTGTGTGTGTGTGTGTGTGTGTGTGTGTGTGTGTGTTGGGGATTGAATACAGGAGCATTCTGCCTCTGAGCTACAACCCCAGCCCCATTTTATTTTTTATTTGGAAACAGGGTCTCATTAAGTTGCTGATGCTAGTCTTAAACCTGCAATCCTCCTGTCTCAGCCTCTGAAGGACTGGGATTACAAGTGTGCACCACCATGCTTGCCTCTGAACACTGTTTACTTAACATTTTGTGTATAATTTGTTCCATGTTATCGTCTACACAAGTCAACTTAAAATGTTAGAAATAGATAATATCTACTCCAACCCTTTAATTTTACAGATTAGCGAACTAGGAATTAAACAGACTGCATGACCAGCCCACCACTACACTTGCTAGCTATCCACAAAGCCAAAACTTGTCCATAAGCTGCTCTGTGACTGTTCTGTGGTTGTTCGGGTCAGACCTTGTTCCTCCTCCTAATAAAGGTTCACACTCTGCTTTCATCTCTGATCAAACAACACATCTCACGACTCTCTATGGAGCACCTACTATATGCTACACAATTTCTCATTTAATCCTTTCAACTACCCAAGGAAATAGATGTTCTTACTCCATTGTATTTGTTTATTTATTTATATTATTCATTCATTCATTCATTTGGGTACTAGGAATTGAACCCAGGGACATTCTACCTCTAAACCACATCCCCAGTGCTTTTTATTTTTTATTTTGAAACAGGGTTTCCCTAAGTTGCTGAGGGTCTCAATAAGTTGCTGAAGCTGGTTTTGAACCTGTGATCCTCCTTGTCTCAGCCTCCCAAATTCTGGGATTATGGCCATGCACCACAGCACCTGACCCTTTACTCCATCTTAAAATGAGAAAAGTAAGGCTTCAAGATGCTAAGCAACCCCAAGGTCACCAGCTAACAAGTCCCAGGACACGGGTTTGAGCCCAGGTGTGCCTAATTCCACAGCCCATGCTCTTAACTACTCCAAACCAGGGCTCTTCCAAAACAAATAAACAAACAAAATGAAAACCACACAGGGATGGTGCCCGATCACTGAGTCACTGCAGACACCACCCAGGCTCTGCATGGACAGTCACCCCCGGTGACGAGCAGCCTGATGAAGCCTGACATAGGGACAAGTCATTTTGTTTTGAAATCAAGGTGGAAAGGATTATGTTTTATTTTATTCATTCATTCACTCAATAAATATTGGCATCTACCATGTGAAGGGGCTGGACACAGAGCAGTGAACTATACACGTCCCTGTTTCTGAGGAGTTCACCTGTGACCTGGGGGACAGACAACAGACATCTCTGCCAGGACAGGTAAGGCCCAGGAAATATAGTAACAGCAGGGTGAAGAGAGCACTGATGGGAAGAGAGGTGCTGTCCACAACGGGGCTCGGGGAAGGCCTCCCAGATGACATGACACTGAAGCACAAAGGTGAGAGACCAAGCTATGACCAAAGCTGAAGCACACACCCCAGGCAGCACAGAGGCACTGAGGTGAGAGCATGCTGTGTGTTCTAGAAACAGACTACAGCATAGTGTGGTGGAATGTGTGGGCCCCACAGCACGTTCAAATCCCTGGCTTAAACCTCTGTGATTGAGCTGCAGAGGAGGGATAACGATTCTATCTCCCTCACAGGGCTGTTATGAGAATGAAGTCAATTGATACCATATAAAGCACTTCACACAGAGCATGTTGCTAGGGGTTGAGAAATGACAGCTATGGTTATTGTTAACTAGTCACTGATAACTCGGCTCCGCTAAAGACACTGTCTTTGATGTGATGGTTTTTCAATTACTCCACTGGCTTTGTGCATGACTTGCTCCTGAGCCCTTGCCTTCCACGGCTGGGCTCCAGGTCCTGAGGCCACCTGCGTGCAGCCATTGGCTGTTATCACAGAAGTGGGCAGGCACATGACTCTAGCTTTTCTATTGCACCAGTATAAATTGTGCTCTTCACTCCATGTGCCCCTCAAGATTCTGCCCTCAAGAATCTCATACTTCCTCAGGACTGAATTGCCTGCCCCTGAGGTGTAGATTACTGGTGTCACAGGATGGTCCAGAGTGAAGACTGGTGTCACTGACAGAAGTAGTAACTGCAACGGCAGTCCTCCATCTTGAAAAGGGCCAAAATGTCACTTCAAAATTAAGATGGTAAACTGGGCATGGTGGCACACGCCTGTAATCCCAGTACTTGGGAGGCTGAGACTGGAAGATCGCAGGTTCAAGGCCAGCATCAACAACTTAGCAAGACTCTCGGCAACCTAGCAAGACCCTGTTTCAAAACAAAAAGTAAAATAGGGCTGGGGTGTAGCTCAGAGGTAGAATGCTACTGGGTTCCATCCTCAGTACCACAAAAACAAAAAAAAAAAATTAAGATGGTAATTTAATTTTTTTAAATCCCTTCTCCAATATCTTTTTTTTTTTTTTTTTTTTTTTGCCTAAAATGAACATTTCAAAGAAACTAGAACAAAAAGGCAAAACAACGCAAGAGTCAGCTGGCCTGGCAGCCTCAAGGTTGTTCCTTAGAGCACAGGCCCCCCGGCTGGACAACTCCAGAAGGTTCTGTACACCACCAAGGGGTTGGGCTCAGCGTCAAGGGAGATGTCAAGGCCACAAGGAACTGCTGCCCCTCTGCCCATCCCCTCTCCCCCGCTCTTTCCTTTACTGCTGTGTTTATTTTTCATCTTTATAGTCAGATGGGTTAAAGGGCAAACCACAGGCAGAGAGAAACCACAGCAAGTCCAGGCCTGTTAGAGGTAAAATGGGAATCTTCCCAAACCACTTGTAAGGCTGCGGAGAGCCACGGTTGCTGCTGCAAGTCGGACAATTAAAAAGAGATCAGTGTTCTAGTCTGACACGTCTTAAATGAGGCTTTAAAAAGCAGATTCTCCTCCTCCCAGGCAGGCCTGATGGCTTTCCCTCCTGAATGCCTTGAGTGTATGTTCAACTGGAGCTACAAGAAAGCCATGAAATCTGGCTTCTTCGCATGCATTTATTCATCCACTAAATATTTATAGAGTGTCCGCTCCATGCCAGGACTCTTCTAGATGTGGGGATCCAAAGGAGAACAAAACATAAAAATTCCTGCCCTTAAGAAGATTATATTCTAGACCAGGGAATCATATTATAAATAAAATTTATAACTGTAGTAGACAACGATAAATGCTAAGAAAACAAATAAGGAAGAAAAGGGGAAAGGAAATATGTGCAGAAGTCTTTGGTTTATTTTTTTTATTTATTGTGTGTCTGTGTGTATGTATTTTACTGGGGATTGAACCCAGGGGCATTCTATCTCTCACTACATCCCCAGCCCTTTTTGAGTTTTATTTTTTGAAACAGGGCCTCACTAAGTTGCTGAGGGCCTCCCAAAGTTGCTGAGGCTGGCCTTAAACCTGTGATCCTCCTGTCTCAGCCTCCCAAGTACTGGGATTACAGGTGCAACACCACACTTGGCTTGGCTTATTTCTTTTGTAAGGACCTACAGGAAGTGAATTCTTTATATATTTTGGAGAAGAACATTCCAAGAAAAGGAAATGGCACATGCAAAGGCCCTGAGACAGAGTATCTGGTGTGCTCATGGAGCAGGCCAGGCAGCTGGAATAGTGTGAGCAACCCAGGGTACAGAGGGAACAAAAATGGGACTGGTAGGCTATTGTGCAGGACTCTCTAGATCACTGTTAAGAACCCTGGCTTTAAGCCAGGCATGGTGGTGCACGCTTGAAATCCCAGTGCTTGGGAGGCTGAGACAGGAAGATCCTAGGTTCATGGCCAGCCTCAGCCATTTAGTGAGACCCTATCTCAAAATAAGGAATAAAAATAGGTAGAATGCCAGGCCCATGCCGCACACTGGTAAACCTCTGCTATGGACTGGATCTTGAATGTTCCCCAAAGGCCCAGGTATTAAGTTATGATCCCCACGATGGCACTATTAAGAGGTAATAGGATCTTTAAGGAGTGGATGCTTAAGTCAAGAAAACCAACTGGCAGATGACTGCCATAGACCAGGTGAGATGATGGCTTGAAAATGGAATCGAAGATGCCAACTACAGAGAGGTGCTAAAGGTTGACTCCCCTGGGTGGGATGATTTAGCTCAGGGAAATACACGGAAGGAAGTAAAGTAAGACCGAGACTCCTAGTTTGGTAGCCAGTGCCACTTACTAACATGAGAATCACAGGAGGTGCAACTGTGGAGCACAGAGTAGTGTGCTGGGTTTGGGCTTAATTTTAATGGAAAGACCGAAGGACAACAAGGTGTCACTGTCCCCATAGGCTACTAAAAATATAGTATGAAATATAAAATTGGAACCGGGTGTGGTAGCACATGCCTGTAATCCCAGTACTTGGGAGGCTGAGGCAGGAGGATTGCAATTTGAAGCCAGCTTCAGATTAGCAAGACTCTGTTTTAAAATTAAAATGAATAAATAAAATAAGGCTGGGGGTGCAGCTTGGTGGTTGAATACCCCTGGGTTCAATCTCCAGGCCCTATCACCATACACACACACACACACATAGAGGAGAGAGATGATATATAGAGGTATAATGATATACAGAGATGATTTGATAGATAGATGATAGATATAGATGATGATGATGAAGAAGAAGATAGATAGATATGGAAGTTCCTGGCATAGATGTGGCCACTGAAGCATGGAACTATAAGCACCTAAATGTAGACTGAAGAGAGAAAAGAAAGGGAAGAGGAAATACTGCCCCTGGTTTAAAGGTTCCCATCGAAACTCATGTTGAAATTTAATCTACATTGTGAAGTATTAAAAAGGTAGAAGCTTAATCCAACTATGATACTTAAAGGGGGAAGGTACTTAAGGTCAAATGAGGCCATAAGAGTGGGGCCCTAATCCAATGGGACTGTGGTGTTATAAGGAGAGGAAGAAAGGCCTGAGCTACAATGCTCTGTTCCCGCACCCCCTGTACTACCTGGGGGCTCAGAAGAGGGTCCCCCATCATCAGGAAGTGCCTCGCCAGATGCAGTCACCCAAAATTGAATTTCCCAGCCTTTAGAAACCTCCCTTCTGTATAAATCACCCTCTCTCCAGTATTTTGTTATAGCAACAAAAATTGAACGAACACAAATCCAATAGGTAGGGATCAAGCATTGAAAGGGAAGACTGCAGAAACACCACAGAAGGGAAACCATCAGAACTAGTTCTGAGGAAACCCAGAAAAGAAAACATGGGGAAAGAGTTGAGTAGAGCAGCAAATGCACTAGAGAGGACAATACAGACACGGACCGAAAGCAGGCTGGGAATTTTGCCCTTTGCACATGTCTGGGTCTTGGTGTGGTGGGCGTGGGAGCCCTGCAGCAGGCTGAGGAGTAAAGGAGAGGTGACAAGAAAAGACACCACTAGCTGTGAGAAGACTCAGGGCGTTATCAGAGACCCTGAGCCATCAGGAAAGTCTTATTCAACACTGTGTGAAGGTGTGAGAAACAGGAACTAAGAGCTGCTGGGGGTGATCTTCTGGCGGTAGGAAGAAGCTTTCTTAGTTATCACCTCAGTCTCATGGGACCACTAATCCTGAAACTAGCAGCAGATACTCGGAAAGCCTGGTGGCTTCTGACCAGTGCACCCACAGGCTGTCCGACTGCTTAGACTTCCTGCCTCCACACTCTTCCCAGACCAGCCTCCCTACTTTTCCTCCAGTAGCAGAATACTGCTGAGCAGTAGAGGCTGCATTTCAGCTGAAAACACAGTAAAAGTATAACTGAAAACCTAACACCAACTTCCAGGTGTGATACCATGGGCCCGTACCCTGGCACCAATCAGACAGGAAAAGGCTTTCTTTTACCAAAAATTCAAGCTGAGTCCCAGAACAGGAGGCCCAGACCCTTTCGATTCAGCGGAAACTGACCAACCACTCTTCTATGTGCTCTCTAAGAAGCAGAAAGAAGCCAAAGGAGGAAAAAGTGTTTAATCCTAAAAGTATTCTTAATTTCCAATACAGAGCACTTGAGAAAATGCTGAAAGCCAACAGAAAAACTTGGAGATTCCTTAAAATGTGCATCTACAGTCCTTTCTCCTTTACCCTCTGCAAAAAAGCAACCCAACTCCCAAATGATCATTTTTCTTGGCTTAATTTCACTATTTTTTATGATGCATAATTGAAAACAGACTGCTTTTTCCTGGCTTTTCGAGAACAGAATCTTTGGGGTTACAAGAGTTGCCAGCTACAGAACTTCAACCTTAGCAAAAATTTCTTTTGCAAAGCTCTTACCTATATACCTACTTGAGATGCATATTAATTCCAAAGAAAACATTTAAATCCCTTATTATTTTGCAAAAATGAAATTTCTCCTCATAAATTAGATACCTCCCTCCTTTTCCTCCCTTCCCTACCCATTTAAACTAAGTAGAATCCTGCTTCGAGCTCAGCTATCTCCCATTCAAACACTACCATAGTCTTACCCAATTTGGTATATACATGAGCTTCTTTCTGAAGGCATTTTCTTTGCTGTTGTTTGTATTTGTGTTTTGTTTTATTTTGTTTTCTTCTGTGGTACTGGGAGTTGAACCCAGGGCATTCTACCTCTGAGCTACACCCCAGCCATTTACATTTTTATGTTTTTGAAACAGGGTCTTACTAGGTTCCTGAGAGTCTTAACTATGTTGCTGAGGCCGTCCTCAAACCTGCAATCCTCCCATCTCAGCCTCCAAGTACTGGGATTTCAGGCGTGCATCACCAAGCCCAGCTTCTGAAGGCATTTTCAGGAACTTAGTAGAACTGGTTCTAAAGGAAGTCTCTTCTCTTAGCCCACACACTGAATAAGACTAAAACTTTGAACATCTTAGAGAGCAAACACTCTAAGCAATGAAACAAAGATGTCACAAACTGAAAAAGACATAAATACAAGAAAATGTGAAATGTTAACAAGTAGGTCATTCTTGCCCCGGCTCCCATCAAAACATGATGCGTTCAGTGTCTGCACAGCGATCACAGTGAATTGTGATTGTGATGGATGAGAAACAAAAAGACAGGTGTGTCTTCACAAGATGGGTGGGTGGCCTGCGTGGTTTTTCATGATGCATGTGGACTATTATGAATACGTGACAAGTAATGATTTCTTTAAAGTCACAAAAATAAGACAACTCATAGGAATGTCTGTTCAGAAAGTCTTTGACAAGAAGAGACAGAACAGCAATAGTAAACACACCCATTTAGAAGATCAGAAACTTCTCCCACACACATGGGGAAGACCTCACACTGCCAGGGTACAAAAATGTATGGAATGAGTCAATGGTGCTTTCCCTCCAAGTTGAATTTAACTTGCCAACCAAATGCACAAGGTCTAATATGACAAAATAAAACATTTGTACTTTAGAGACACTCAGAAGAGGTGTGTGCTCGGATATGTTTTGTTTTAAAGCAGGGAGCCATAAAAGAACCCCTAACAACACAGGATCACACTAAAGGACTTAGGGTGCCACATGAGCATGGCGCTTGTGATTAGCATCTGAGTATCTCACCTCAAATAACCTTTCCAGTCTGGGGGAAAAAAAAACAAGCCACATTCTGTGCCAGCAATTATGCAGTGAGATAATTATGAAATGAAATTTGCAAAGAGCCACCCGTGCATTTTTGCATCCAGGGACTAATAGCATACTGTCAAAACATATAAATCACTAAAAACACTAACCAGATGATACTCTCCAAAGAGACTCTTTTCACACACCAAATGGAATTAAGTATTCATCAAGTTTCCATTAATAAAATAGAAAAAGAAAAGAAAGCCAGAAAAAAAGAAAGAAAGGAAGGAAGGACGAAAGAAAGAAATCCAAAGTTCTGCCAGTCCCTCCACCTGGCCCATTTGGTGTTCTTGCCCATTATCAGTGTTGCCATCATGCCTGCAAAACTGCAGGCTGTCCTCCAAGGTAATCTGATCAACTGGAAAGCTCAAGGACTAGTATCTGTAAAGACTGTTTGCTAAAGATCATTTTTTTCAGGAACTAATCAACTTAAATGTGTTTTTGCAAATGGTCCATCTGCAATTGTATACAAGTCTGACCTTCAGCATATTCCAGAGAAATGAATTATGCACTTGGAAGGACAGAAAAGCAGGTGCTTCACTCTCCTGCAGGCAGAACCCAGCTTGGAAGGCGCCTTTTGCTCAGAGTCCAGTGCCCTAGAGGCAGGGAGAGTAGATGCTTCTGTACTACCATTTTTTGTTGTTGTTTTCCCTTGGTGCTGGAGATTGAACCCAGAGGCATTCTACCTCTGAGATATAGCCCCAGCCCTTTTGCTTTTTCATTTTGAAACAAAGTCTTGCCAAGTAGTTCAGGGTCTCCCTGAGTTGCTGAAGCTGGCCTCAAACTTGTAATTCTCCCCCTGCCTCAACCTCCCAAACACTGAGATCAAAGGGGTGTTCCACCATGCCCAGCTTAGGGTATTCCTTTTCTTAAAGTGCAGATAGAGCTAACATTCCCAACTTAATTCCCATCTTAATTCTAACTTATATATAATTCTAAATTCCTGGTAACTGTTTAACATTAAATTTGAAAAAATAAACTCTGCTAGGCTCTATATATCACTCAAAGTCCTCTTCCCAGGCTAGAAGTTTTCAATATAAAGGAATCATGTGCACAAACACAAGACATTAACCTTTTTCCCCTATACACTCAGTATCATCAATAAGCTATCTCGGGATGGCTTGAAGAAATGTTTCCCGGGCTCTGGTTCCAGACTTCCCCTTTCAAATAGTTCTCCACCCCTCGAATGTAGTTGCCAACCTAGTATGTCTCCATCCTTAGTCTAGAAAACTAAAGAAGAAAAAATGTAGACTAAGGGCCAAACAAGAGTAGCCCCCAGCAGAACTTATATTCATGTTGCTTCCAACACAAAATATTGCACACAGCTTGGCTGAGAGAGCAGGAGACCAAAATGGCTCATCTCTAAGGTGAGGAGAAAGAATGGTTGGAACTCTGGGCTAAATCTCCAGCAAGGACTTTGTACACAGAAGAAAAAAAGCTCAATGTCAGTTAACAAACAAATGTACTATTTCAAAAAAAAAAAAATATATATATATATATATGTATATATATACATATGTATATATATATATATGTATACACATATATGTAAAAAACAAGAAATCTAGAAATGGACCAAGCCCAGGAAATGGACCCAGCAGCTTTTGGTAAAGTTGTTCCAAGTGGCGTTGATTTATCTCAGCTTGACTAGATGCTACAAAGTGACAGTGCTGTCATTCCAAGTGTTACTCTGAAGATACGGAACCAGAGAGATGACTGCCACACATATCAGTGCACGTCATTTTCCTCTAGTGACAAATGCACTCACTGAACCTGCTAAAAACTGGCTGTTATTTGTTATAGACTGGCTTTTCATTTCTTTTTTTCTTTTTTTGGTACTGGGGATTGAACCCAGAGGCATTCAACCTCCAAGCTACATTCCCAGCCCTATTCTATTTCTTATTTGGAAACAGGGTCTCACTAGGTTAATGAAAGTCTCACTACTTGCTGAAGCTGGCTGTCCTCGAACCTGTCATCCTCCTCTCTCAGCCTTCCAAGTACTCGGATTACAGATGTGCACCACCAGGCCTGGTGACAGGCTAGCTTTTCATATGACCTGGATTCGCTTTTTCATCCCTAATAGTCTATGTTCCTAATAGAACTGTGAGTTCATTTTTAAGTTAAAGACCCCTAAAGACATTTATCCAACTCAAGTTACATAAATTTTAAAAAGTAGTTAAGCCAGGCATGATGGCACATGCCTATAACCCCAGTACTTGGGAGGCTGAGACGGAAAATCACAGGTTCAAGAATATGAGGCATGGTGGGGCACGCTTATAATCCCAGTACTTGAGACGCTGAGACAGGAGGATCCAGGTTCGCAGCCAGCCTCAGCTACTTAGCTACTTAGTGAGGCCCTCCGCAACTTAGTGAGACCCTGTTTCAAAATAAAGAATAAAAAATAGGACTGGGGGGGTAGCCTGGAGGTAGAATGCCCCTGGGTTTAATCCCTAGCATCGCAAAAAAAAAAAGGAATGGTCTCAGCAATGTAGCAAGACTCGGCAATGTAGTAAGAACCTGTTTCAAAATAAAAAATAAATAAAAGGGTCTAGGGGTGGAGCTCAGAGGTAGAAGCCCCTGGCTTCAATCCCTAGTACCAGACACACTCAAAAAAAGTAGTTAACATTTGTTAAATTTAAAATTTTTTTGAAAATATAAGTAAAATCCACCAGTGGACTCATCAAAATGTTGATAATATCATTGTTGCAATAACTATTATGAGTAAAAAGGAAGACTGTCCTCTATTAACTAATAAATCTGACAACTATAATTTTCATCCAACAGCAATGACAAGACAGAAAAAATATATTTCCTAATGAACTGTCAAGGACAGGGGTAATTCAAAATGACCACAGAGCAGAACCATCCAGTAAAACCACCCCAGTTCTGTTACCACTCACTCAGCCGTCCTCTAAAGTCAAACTGTTCTGTTAGGCTTTAAAAATGTAAAGTCAAAATCTTTCAAAGATTTAGGATCCCAAGAAATTGGTCATTACCGAGGTTCTAAAAGAAGTCAGAAATGACCTGCAAAGGACATTTTTTAGTTTGCTGTACTCTCAGGCAAGCAGTCACCCAATTTTTGCAAACTACAACCAAATTTCATAAGAAAAGGAAAGATTAATTCCTTTGAGTCTTAAAAGGAAGAGACAATAGTTTCATTCTAGCAAACCAATTTATCAATCCTTACAGGCTTTCTTGACAAACCCTAGGCATCCTTAAAGCATCTTGGCCCCCTGCTTCTAGAGCATTGAATGAGGATTGCCAATTTACCAAACTCCCAAACCAGAAACTATAAGCTGATTAGGGAGCAGGGGGCTGATGAACATTTGCAAAGTAAACTAGATCAACTTGATCAGTATTGGATGACTAAATGAGATCTGAAATAAATGCTACTCTGTACTGTAAATACAATGCTTGGATTTAGAGGGGGGGAAAGGACTAAATTTGAAAGTTATTTTAAAATAGGATCCACCTGACCCTACCTTGGTTAATGAAGTAAAATTAAATCAATACTACGTGATATACAAGAAACAAGAAAAGGAAATTGGCCTGGACAACTGCAAAGAAAAACAACCTTTTTAAAAAGTCAGTTTGACTGATTTTCCAAGTATGTTAATTTTTTTTTTTTTTTATTGCAGTCTTGGGGATTGAACCCAGGAGCATTCTACCTCTGAGTTGTACTCCCAGCCCTATTTTTTTTTTCTTTACTTTTTTTCAAAACAGGGTCTCATTAAGTTTCTGAGGCTATCCTCGAACTTGCAATCCTCCTGTCTCAGCCTTCCAAATACTGGCATTACAGGTGTGTGCCACCACGCCGGGTCAAGTATGTTAATTCTTAAGTATTGTTTATATTTGTGCTTACAGGCATGACTCTATAGACAAACTGTAGATGCATATTCTCATATTGATTGTGAAACTCTGAACCAGCACTTTATAGGTTAAACATCCCTAATCAAAAAATCCAAAATCTGAAATGCTCCAAAATCCAAACAGTTTTCAAGGCTAATATGACACCACAAGTGGAAAATTCCATACCTTACCTCATGAGAGGAGTAAAAGCCAAACTTCAGGTGCCCTCGAAATACTGTATAAGCCAGGTGTGGTGGCTCACGCTTATAATCCCAGTACTTGGGAGGCTGAGACCGGAGAATCAGGGTTCGTGGCCAGCCTCAGCTATTTAGTGAGGTCCTCTGCAATTTAGCGAGACCCTGTTTCAAAATAAAGAATTAAAAAAAAATAGGGTTGGAGATGTAGCTCAGAGGTAGAATGCCCCTGGGTTCAATTCCCAGTACTGCAAAAAAAAGAAAAAAAACTGTATAAAATTACCCTTTGCCTATGAGTATAAGGTACATATGTAACATAAATAAAGTTTATGTTTAGGCTTCCCAAGGTATCTCATTATGTATATGCAAATATTCCAAAATCTGAAGATATCTGAAATGCTTCTAGTCTTAAGCTAGCATTTCAGATAATACAGGCCTCTAAAGAATGCACAGTAACACAATTACTGTAATTTAGGAGGTTTGTTTGTTTGTTTTTTGCAGCATTGGGGATGGAACCCAGGGGCATTCTACCTCCAAGCCACACACCCCCACCCTATTTTTTTATTCTTTATAATGCAGCAAGGTCTCACTAAGCTGCAAAGGGCCTCCCTAAGTAGCTGAGGCTGGCCACGAACCTCAGATCCTCCTGTCTCAGCCTCCCAAGTACTGAGATTCCAAGCATGCACCACCATGCCCAGCTATAATTTAGGGTTTATAATCCCTTATCATCTTGCATTTAGAAGACATTAATGAAAGATAATAATGACAGACCTGTGTGACCTCCCTGAAAACGATTCATTACAAGAGACAAATGAGGATCATTGCAAAAAGATTCAGAATGGGTTTCTCTGGCCGGGCGTGGTGGCGCACGCTTGTAATCCCAGCATTCAGGAGGCTGAGACCGGAGGATCCGGGTTCACGGCCAGCCTCAGCTACCTAGTGAGGCACTCTGCAACTTAGTGAGACCCGGTTTCAAAATAAAGAATAAAAAAAAGAATGGGTTTCTCTGGATTGCCAGTTCTCTCAATAACATCAAATGTTATTCAAATTACACAAAATTATTCTACGTACATTTCTCTTAAGGAATATTGATTAAAGAACAAAACAACAACAAAAGCCCTACATGTTTGTATTTAATATCTCTCCAGCCACCAAAAGGTTCTTAACATATACCTAACATGCAGGCCCTGTCGTCAAAGGTTTTTTTGTTTTGTTTTGGTACTGTAGGTTGAACCCAGAGGCACTCTACCTCTGAGCTACAGCCCCGCCCTGTTTTATTTTTTATTTTGAAACAGGGTCTCACAAAATTGCCGAAACTGGCCTCAAACTTGCAATCCTCCTGTCTTGGCCTCCCAAGTACCAGAATTATAGGCATGTGCCAACCACACTCAGCTTCATGCTTATTTTAATCAGTTGGAATTAAATCAGTTTCTCTGTTGCAAGCTCAGAAAACAACTGAATTATTTTGCTAGATAAAGGCACAACTTTCTCCTCTTCTGAAATGTACATTTAATATCCTTCAAACTGGTTTATGTGCCTTATAGATACCAATAGTACCTTGTGCTCCCTCTATTGGCTAATATTAAAAATAACATTGAGTTCCCCAGGGACTGCCTTTGAAGTCCTGGGGTTCAAAGGTATGCTGGGGATTTTTATATTTAAAAACATGAGCTGGACAACATGAATTGTCAAGCACAGCTACCATGTCATGGTCAGGTTCCATCACAACAGGAAAAATTAAAGCTGACAAGTGACAAAGACAAACCAAGGGCAAAAAAATACGCTGAAGCTTTGAAACACTAAACAATGCAGAATTAAAGCCAAAAGCAGAGAACACTGAGAAACAGAGCAACATCCTTTAGCTGACACAATGGCATGAAATCAATTCCATTTTAATAGCCCTTAAGGGGGTAAGAATGATTTCCCTGCCTCCTGTGCCAACCTCAAGCTGTTTCCTAAGGAAGCCAAGTAACGGTGATCAACAATGTCTGGAGAATTAATAAAAGAAATTAAGAATAAAGAGTTGCATTAACATAAGTCAGAGTTCTATTTATAATTATTTGGAGCCAGTCTCCAGGGAGCTGCAATTTGGCACTCCCATAAATATACGTATAATCACCTAAATTAATCACACATATTTTATCTGTGTTTCAAAAGATGTGGTCAAGTCAGATGGGAAGCTGGGGGAAGGAAGAAGATTGGCCACATGCAAACCTGACCACGCTAGCCCAGGAGGCAGAACTAACAGAAAGTTGTGTATGATCTTGGGCAAGTAACTTAAACTCCTGTCTTATCTGTAAACCGGGACTATTTACAATGCTTTTTGCACTCCTATAATCCCAGTACTTGGGAGGCTGAGACGAGACAGGAGGATCGCAGGTTCAAGGCCAGCTTCAGAAATTTAGCAAGGGTTGCAGCAACCTAGCAAGACCCTGTCTCAAAACATAAAAAGGGCTGAGGGTGAGCTCCGAGGTAGAATGCCCCTGCTTTCAATTCCCAGTACAAAAACAAACAAACAAACAAAAAACCCCAGTGAATTGATGTGATCCTTAAGTGCACAGTAGGGGCTCAATAAACATCATTCATTACTATTAACCAAGAGAGACAGCTGCGCTCACAATGAAGTAGCTACAGTTTGAAGTAGCATTGCGGGGAGATTAAAAGGTCTTGATGTGGTTTTGCTACTTGTGGAGACTTCTGTCCCCCCACACCGTTCCCTTCTTCCAAAGGAGATGGCGCTCAGACACGCCAGGGTTCCCATCTCAATCTGTCACTCCTCCTATCCCATACCCTGGCCGCTCTCCTGTCACCGGGGTGCTGGGGAGAGCAGCTCTAACACCTCGCAGCGCTTCCAGGCGCCAGACACAGTCCTCGCACTTTACACCTATTACACCATGCGATCCTTTCGGGGCTGGAGCTATGACTCCCATTTCACAGCTAAGGAAACGGGACGATCTTCTGGTCCCCGCTTTTTGTGCGGACACCAGATGCACGTAGGTTCTGCTCTGCCAAGGTAGCTCACGCTTGACACGCCGGCCCACTGCACTAGGATTCCGGGAAGTGGGGCAGATGCCCTAATATGAGCAAGTCTGAAAGCAGGTTCTTCTACCGACGGTCCAAGATTTCCAAGTTTGTCCGAACCAAGCTAACACGCTGAGAGCGCCTCGGAAATCAGCCGGGACGATCGCGCGGGTGCGCTGGGCGCCGGGGCTCGGAGGCTGCGTGCAGCGCGATCCGCAGAGCACCCCGAGGGCGCGGCCCGCCCGGAGCGCAGCTTGCGCGGGGCTGAGCGCAAACCCGCAGCAAACCTTTCCCACCGAGGCTGTCACGCGCGGGGAGGGAAGTGGCCGGCGCGCTCCAGCCGGGTCAGAAGGAACCGCGGAAAGGAAGAGCGGGGCGGGCGCGGGGAGGTCCTCCCGGGCGCTGCGCAGAGCCAAGCACTGCCCTGCCGGGGCGGCCGCTCTCCGCACCGCTGGCCTCGGGTCCCCACTACAGCGAGCGAAAACATCGCCCGATCAACTCCGCCCCCCAAGCCCGGGGTTCGGGCGGCGGGACCACCCGGACAGAGAAGCGGGCACCGACACCGGCCCGGCACCGAGCGGCTGGGCCCGCACGTACCTCGGAGGCGGTGTGTCAGGAGGAGATCCACCCGCCGCAAGTTGGAGGAGAGCGGAGGAAAGTTTCCCGGCCCAGCGAGTCGGACTTGCTGCTGTTGCTGCAGCTGCTGCTGCTGCTACGGCCGCGCTGCGGCGCAGCTACGCCATCCGGACCCGCCGGGGACGTCCACCTCCTGCAGGGAGCTCCGGGAATCGCGCTGCGTAGAGTGGCCGGCGCTGGAGCAGCCCGCTTCCCTCCCTCACTTACTCCCTGGGAAGAGGAAAGTGCCGCTCGGCGTCCCCGAAACCCTCGATTACCCCCATCGCGCCGCCCCGGCCGCGCGCCCTCGCTGCACTCCCGCGGGCGGGGCGGGGCAGGACGCCACAGCAATCAGCGCGCGGGGGGAAGGGCGCCTCTCCCCGCGTCCCCACCGGGGGCTCGGGCCGCCCAGAAACTCCTCCTCCCGCCTCCCGCCTCCTCTCCCCTCCCCTTCGCCTCCCCGGCTGATGGATGAGCCCCGAGAGCCGCTGCAGCCCGAGTTTCGCTTCGGGCGGAGAAGGCCAGAGGAGGAGAGAAGTCGCTCCGGCTCCGCGCGCCCCGGCTGGGGTGGTGGGTGGGGACAAGAGCTGGGGGGCGCGGCGCGAACTGCCCGACTTGCTCCTTTGAACGAGGTCCTTCAGACTCTCCGGAGCTCCCTGGAGGAGCTGGGTTTTTATTTGGTTCCTCGTCTTCATATAAAAATTCTAAAACCTCAAATAAGCCTATCACACCCTCTTGCCCGTTCCCCAGTATTGCCCCCCCCCCACCGTGCAAACTTGAGTTCTGCCCTAGTTTGTTTTTTCCCAGCCTCCCATCCTACTTGTTATCTCAAGATACACTCCCTCCCGTGGTGGATGCCAGCGGAGTCCCTTGCCTCTGCCTCACTAGCAGCTGAGAGTGCATGAACCAGCTGTTTCCCCTGCTAGCTAAATAAATTAATATAAATAATGTAGCTAGTTGAGCATTGGTAGCGTTACCCTAAGGCCTGTGCTAGGTAAGCGACAGGTGGACAGCGGTGGATAGCGCAACGTCCTGCACACTGCCCCGCAAGCCTGCGCCTGAGAACTGCACCCGCAGCAAGATGTGAGAGCAATAATAAGAACTGCGCTGGCATACTCCTGTTTACACCCCGTTTTTCTAGTGAAAGGCTTACTTAAGTAACAGGACACTTTCATACCAATAGCCACGTGAAACGACCTGACCGTACTGAACGGGCTTTCAGAGACCTGGTTTCCGACCCTGACCCTATCACTGAACTAAGGATGAGTCCTTGTACAAAGGACTTAAACTCTTCAAAGTCTCAGTTTTCACCTCTGTAATATAAGGAGCTTGGCCTGGGAGAGTTCCGTAGGCTTTTAATATGGTGAACAGTGAAATAGGGTGACTTCTTACACTAGGACTTACATTATTATTTGAGAAGTTATCGGAGTTCCCCCGTTTGAGAGAAGAGGAAACAGTTCTTACCTATCTCTCTTATACCTATACTTAGAGAATCTACCCTATTGGAGATTCATTTGCAGAGGTCAAGTGGCATCAATCAACTGAATTACTACAGAAACCTCCTCGATGAACCAGTCATCCTTACCAACATGTATTGACATCAGGCATACATATAGGCATAATACTCTGGAGAAGCTAAGTCTAGAGTTAGCCTAGACTTCTATGCAGTCTGTCTAAGGCCTTCAGCTTCCGCTACACTCCAATGGCATAGTGTTCATGCTTCCAGTTATTAAGGTTTAGTTTCAAGTGCAGACATGAACACTTGAACTGGGTGTGAACATTTAATCCCACATTTAAATGTATCAGTCATGTGTAGGCTTTCCAAATAAAATGGTGTGGCAAAAAGAGAAAGAAGAGAGCAAGTGGGTATGGTGGCACACGCCTGTAATCTCAAATACGCGGAAGGCCAAAGCAGAAGGATTAAAAATTAGAAACCAGCCTGAGTGATCCTGTCTCAAAAATAAAATAACAAGGCTGGGTGTATAGCTAAGTCATAGAGTACTTGCCTAGCATGAGCAAAGCCTTATAATGTGCCAAAAGAGTATAACTAGTAAGAGGGAGGGCCAGGATTCAAACCCACATTTATCTATCTTGAAGCGCAAGTCCTCAACTACTACTACTGCCGTGGGATAACGCGGTCCCACTCGTGGGTCCTTGGCCTCCGTGATAAAAAGAATTTTAACACGTGTCAGTCAGGAACAACAGGCAAGTCTTTATTCAGGAATGTCAGGGAAACGGGTAAGCGGAAATCTTCTGAGTCACAGAACAGGAGGTCAGGCGAGAGAGCAAGGGGCCTTTTTAAGAGGGGTGGGCACAGAAGAAGTCTGGATCCTCCTCTTCCTCAGGTACAGGTGGGCGATAGGTGGGCGTTCCAAAAGAGGGTGGGCACAGGGAAGGTTAGATCCTCCTCTTCCTTGGGGTTTTAAGATGGATCCGACCTTGGCCATGAATCTCAGGTGGGGGCAGGGCTTCTGGGGATTAGGGTGTGGGGCTTCCTAAGAAAACTTCCAAGGGGTGGAGTTAGCTTAAAACTCTCCAGATTTTAAAAACTATATTTTTTCCTTTTCCTCCCAGTGTCTCCTTCCTACCTAAATTTTACTCTTTCTATTCTACCTCATCACTACCTGTCACCACACACTTTATATATTGGGAAGATTAGGCGGCTTTTTAAACTTGGGGGCAATTAGTTTTAGTAGATGACATAGAAAAGCACAGGAAATGTATATTAGTATTTATAAGACTAACAATGTCTACAGAGGTGTCATCTCTTTAAAACTTTTTTTTTTTTTTTTTGGTGCTGAAATTGAACCTGGAGCCTCCAGAATTCTTAAGCACAAGCTGTACCATTGAACCATACCCTCAGCCCATCTTTTTCAAAAAGAATTGTAAACAGAGGGCTGAAGTGAAGGTATGCTTATCTTTCTTACATAAAGCATGTTTGCTAGCAGAAAATCTCAGTGATTTACAGACCCTGTGTATGTCACAAGGAACCACTCCTCCTCTAGGTGTGGACCTGCTGGCTTACAGTGACTCATACTCAGTGGCATGTCCTAGATTCCACTGAGTAGCAGACAACTGAACAAATTCTTAATAATCCGTTTGTCCCTAGTGCCATACACTAGAGCCACCCTGCTTCCTTATAGAAGCACATATCTTAAGTTTCTAAAATACTCTATCATTAGAAAAAATCATTTAGTTCATTCATTCTCTCTCTCTCTCTCTCTCTCTCTCTCTCTCTCTCTCTACTGGGGATTGAACCTAGGGGCATTCTACCTCTAATCTACACCCCAGCCCTACATTTTTATTTTTTTATTTTGAGACAGGATCTTGCTAAGTTGCTGAGGCTGGCTTTGAACCCATCATATTCCTGTCTCAGCCTCCCAAGTACTAGGATTACAGGTGTGTGCCCCCAAGTCCAGCTTCTTTCTATTTTTTAACAAGCCCTGATATAATACTTAGCATATGCTTCACATTTTATGAACTTTAATTAAATCTGAAAACAGCTCTATGACCCTCACTTTACAGATTAGAAAATGATGCACACAGAGTTTAGGTGACTTGTCTGGGGTCACATAGTCAGCAAGTGACAGAGCCAGGTGGCTCCAGAGGCTGTGTCCTGAACCTCCACCCTGTGCTACATGTGAAAGTGAGCCCCCTTCCATTCATCCCTAAGAAAGTCTCCATTTTTCAAAGCTCAATTCTTTAAAAGTTTCAAAAGAGAAAAATTTTGTTTAGGAGAAATATGACCCCCACCTCCACCACCTAAAAGTCGATTCCTTCCACCTGGGAAAGAGCATGAAGGTCCAGTTTGTCTGCTACAGCCAACATCTTGGAGGTGATTGCACAGCTCCTCCTAAGAATGTGTGGCAGAAGGAGAGCCACGTGTCACTCCACATTGTTGTGACAGGATGCTGGTCTACAACCTGCAGCATGTGTTCTTGCTTTATGCTCTGTTGATCTATTATTACAAATAGATTTACTACCTTCTGTCTAAAATTCATCTCTAAAGAGTCCCATTGAGCCAGGCATGATGGTGCACACTTGTAATCCCAGTATTTGGGCAGCTGAAAAAGGAGGAGCTCAGGTTCATGGCCAGCCTCAGCAACTTAGTGAGGCCTTCCGCAACTTAGTGAGACCCTGTTTCAAAATAAAAGAATAAAATCAGGCTGTGGGTGTAGCTTGGAGATAGACTGACTCTGGGTTTAACCCCCAATGCCACAAAAAATAAAAAATAAAGAGTCTACTTCATACTCACAGGTGTTTCATAATGGGTCATCATCATCCACAGTCATTATTTAAAGTCACATTTTCTATCTCTACATCCAAGATCAGAATTCAGTTGTCACAGACGAGAATTGCAGCTGGCAAATTTCAAATTAATCAGAGAGAGAAAAAAAATTGTAGCAGATGAACCTGTAATGCAAGGCAGAGTCCCAGATACCTGATTCAGACTTCAGGGATTCCTTGGAGAAGGTGGAAATAAAAATCTGAAGCAAATTCCCTTACATAATCGCACTTTCCTGCAAACACTATTTCCTGTGATCAAACCAAGCCCCCAGTGGGGGTTCCACAATGCACCTTCAATTTCCCCCTCAGCAGGGATTCTGATGAAGCTGGAGAACTCATACCATTTCAAAGGGCAGCAAAACTGCCTGAGGCCCCTGCGGTCTTAGCTGTTCAGGGACTGAGTAGAGCCTGGCTGTCCCTGAGCATGAGTTGGAATTCCAGGGAGAGGACTCTGCCCCATGCCCCTCTCCACAGCTGCCCTGCAGACAACCAGCCCTTCCCTTCTGCTTTATTCTGTTTGTTGTTTATCCAGTTTGGGCCTGGAGAAAAGAAAAAAGAGAGTGTTAGGAATTATAAAATGTTATTTTGCTCTCCCGGGGGACAAAAAAAAAAAAAAGATCAGGGGCATCCAGGACTTAGTAATTAATATCTAATATCTGTGAATGGTATACATCTTAGCCTAGGACTCAAGCATGTCAGAAACAAAACTTTATTTTTAAAATTGAACATAAGTTCCATTGTGACTAAGGACTCCTTATTCAACTGAGAATCTTCCTACCCTCTCCGCCCAGAGATCTTGTCTAAACTAAGGAAGGCCGGCCATCAGGGCCTCCAGGGATATCATCTTATCAGGGCTTGTTTCATAATGAACCTGTGTCATTTCCTGGTGTGTGTGTGTGTGTGTGTGTGTGTGTGTGTGTGTGTGTGTGATATTTCCTCTTTGTGTGTGTGTGTGTGGTACTGGAGATTGAACCCAGGGGCATTCTACCTCTGAGCTACATCACCAGCCTGTTGGTATTGTTTTGAAACAGGATCTCTTAGGTTGCTAAGGCTGAGGCTCCAACCTGTGAACCTGCATCCCAAGTACTGGGAGTACAGGTGGCCTGAGCTACCAGCCCAGCAGTTCTGTTTCCTTTTTTTTTTTTTTTTTTTAGGTACTGAGGATTGAACCCAGGGCATTCTACCTCTGAGCCTCTGAGCTACACCCCCAGTCCTATTTTTTGTCCTTTATTTTGAAACAGGGTCTCACTAAGTTGCAGAGTGCCTCACTAAGTAGCTGAGGCTGCATTCTGTTTCCTTTTATAAAGGCGAAATTAAAACAAACATCTTAGATTCTTTAACAGCAGATCTAAGTACTAATCATTTGATTACCAGCCAAGCTTTGATTTCAGTAAGAAGTCCTCTTGAGAAACCAGGAGGACCTCACAATCCTGTTTACATCGTCAGTCGCCACAGGAAATCCCAGCCTGGAAGGGTTTGGAAGGCTGGAGATCCTGGTGGGGCCAAAGCCATGACTACACCACCTTCCTCCATACAGGTCCCCACATCCCTCTCTAGTCACCAATCTCTACCTTTCCAGATCATTGCCTCTATAGCAGCTTGTGATAGTTCTGGCCTCTCTGTTTCCAGTCTTCTGCCTCCTCCCGCCCCCCATACACTTCACTACCTTCCATGCACATATCACATTAGTGAAGAAAATCTGCCCCCTCCTTAGAATAGGCTTCCTGTGCATGTAAAGATCACAAGGCAGGGATCTTTGTGATAGTGGAGATTGAACTCAGGGGCATTCTCTGCACAGTCCTTAAGTTTTCTCCACATAATGTTAAAACACCTTCAATTCTGTTTTTAAAAAATGAAGCAAATTAATTATTCAAGCCCTATGTTTAAGGGAAAAGCTATACCCTCAGCCCTTCTTATTTTTTGTTTTGAAATAGGGTCTTGCTAGTTTGCTGAGTGTCTCACTAAGGTTGCTGAGACTGGTCTTGAACCTGCAATCCTCCAGTCTCAGCTTCCAAGTGCTGGGATTACAGGTACGCACCACCACACCCAGCTTTGGCTTAACTTTTAAGATGAAAACTGAGAATTGGCCACTGCTCTGGCCATAGACTGACCTTAACAAATGTGGCCCAATTGGATCTGGTCAAGGAGGAAATGGTAGATGAATATCAGGACCAATAAAGTATCCAATAAACAGTATCAAATGAATGGATGGCTTCCAGAGGTACAACAGGTGAGAGATTAAGGAGTTAATCTTTGCAACAACCATTGAGAGAGATGACATTTTAGGGGCTCAGCAAGGAACTGACACAATGGCTTCAGGTGCTACACAGGTCAGGACATGGGAGGGGGTAAAATGCATCTGACCTGAATGAATTGAGACCAGTTGGCCTCACAGAAAGCAAGCATGGAGTCTAAAGAGCAGGAAGGAGGCTCAACTTGGGAGTCAATAGTTCTAACACGAAGAAGGGGCTTCCTGACCACAGCGATACCTGTTAAACACATAGCACATAAACCAAGCCCCCAAGTGGGAGAAAATAAGCCTCCTGGCTAAAGTTAGCTGAAAAAAGAAAAAAAAAAAAAAAGGATCAGATATCCCTCAAAGAGAGAATAATGTATAATGTCTTTCTCTATCACTCTCATTTGGGTCTTACAATACTGCACTACATTAGTAGAGATAAAAATCATATCCACACTTGCTGGAATATGCTGCCTATCTTGAAATATCACAGGCACTGACAGTAGAGAAGGAGAAAGAAACAGGTCTTGAAGGGTCTTTGGCGACTGCCCAAGGGAGCGAGGAAGGAAGCACTCACTAACTTATACAGCCCCCCTCCCCCACTTACCTCTTCCCTTAGAGAGGGCCCAGGGCCGGAATACTTCCTTCTCTTCTTTTCCTTGGGTCCCCTACTCTGCACAGTCCTGCTGACACCACCTTAAATTTTCTCAATAATGTTAAAACACCTACAATTCTGTTTTTTTTTTTTTAATCAAGCAAATTAATTGTTCAGGCCCTATGTTTAAAGAAAAGAAAAAGCTCCATAGGGTCTTATACTTTCTGTGCCTGTGTGTGTGTGTGTGTGTGTGTGTGTGTGTGTGTGTGTGTGTGTGTTGCTGGGGTCCAAACCCAGGGCCTTGCAAAAGCTTGGCAAGCACTCTACCATTGAGCTACATCCCCAGCCCCCTGTAAGCATTCTTTATGGCTCTTTGTTCCTTCCTCTTTTCATCAAAATCTTCTCCTGTATCTCAGTTGAGGCTGCTATAACAGAAATGCCACAGCCTGGGTGGCTCAGACAGCAAATATTTATTTCTCACAGTTCTGGAGGCTGGGAAGTTCAAGATCAAGATGCTAGATTTGAGCCAGGAGTGGCAGGGCACTCCTGTAATCCCAGTACTTGAGAGGCTGAGGCAGAAGAATTGCAGGTTGGAGGCCAGTGTGCAGCATCTTGGTGAGACCCTGCTTCGAAATAAAAAGGGCAACACCCCCCCCCCCAAAAAAAGATGCTATATTTGTTGGGGATCTGTTTCTTGGTTCATAGATGGCCAAAGGAGTAACAGAAATCTCTGGGTCTCTTTTATAAAGACACTGATCCCATTTCTGAGACCTAACCCTAACCTTCATGACCTAAAGCACCTTCCAAAGACCCTTGTATGTGTCAGCTTTCCATCACGGTGAGCAAAATACCTGACAAGAACAACTTAGAAGAGGAAAGATATATTTGGTTCATAGTCTCAGAGGTTCAGTCCATGGTCAGCTGGCTGCATTGTTCTGGGCCTGAGGTGAGGTAGAGCATCATGGTGGAAGGGCGTGGCTGAGGAGAGCTGTTCAACTCATGGCCGTCAGGATGCAGAGAGCTAGAAGGGGCTTGGAGAAGACAAACCCTTCTAGAGCATGCCTCCACGACGCCCTTCTTCCACTAGGCCTCACCCCCCAGAAGCCCATTTAGCTGTGTATGATTTGTCCATGGATGCAGTCAGAATCTTAGGATCACTCCCCAACTCTCAACATGTGAGACTCTGGGGAGAGTCAACATCGAAGCCATAGCAGCCCAATTCCTGATACCACCATTTCAGGGCTTAGGATTTAAACATGGACATTTTAGGGGGACACAGATATTTTTAAGTCCATAATATCCTGCTTTTCCTTGGATGTTAATTTTAAATGCATAAGCATAACATATATTCTTTTTTTTTTTTTTTTTGCGGTACTGGGGATTGAACTCAGGGGCATTCTACCTCCGAGATATACCCTCAGCCCTATTTTTTATTCTTTATTTTGAAACCGAGTCTCACTAAGTTTCGGAGTGCCTCACTAGGTAGCTGAGGCTGGCCGCGAACCCGGATCCTCCGGTCTCAGCCTCCCAAATGCTGGGATTACAAGCGTGCACCACCACGCCCGGCTCATAACATATATTCTTAACAGATTTCATATACATTTGTAAAATGAGCATATAGTATCTAATACCACTGAACTGTATACTTAAAAATGGTTAGGATGGCAAATTTTGTGTTATCTGTATTTTACCATACTAAAAAACTGGGAAATACCTAGTGAGGCACTCCGCAACTTAGTGAGACCCGGTTTCAAAATAAAGAATAAAAAATAGGTGAGGATTGGGTATAGCTCGGAGGTAGAATGCCCCTGAGTTCAATCCCCAGTACCGCAAAAAAAAAA
>PVLC010008792.1:0-15142 GCA_004027655.1 Graphiurus murinus
AGTGTTTCCACACAAGTAATTTTTATGTACTTCTAGTTTTTACTTAAATTATTTAGATCATAGTTTTACTTAAACCTATAATAGTTACAATGTTCCAAACATAAAACCTTGCAGAAAATGTTAGGCTTAGACTCATATGCATCTATTTTATTTTGCAAAGTATTTGCAAAAGCATAAAATAGCCGGGCGTGGTGGCGCAAGCTTGTAATCCCAGCATTCGGGAGGCTGAGACCAGAGGATCCGGGTTCGAGGCCAGCCTCAGCTACCTAGTGAGGCACTCCGCAACTTAGTGAGACTCGGTTTCAAAATAAAGAATAAAAAAAAATGGGGCTGGGGGTATAGCTCGGAGGTAGAATGCCCCTGAGTTCAATCCCCAGTACCGCCCAAAAAAAAAAAAAAAAAAAAAGCATAAAATAGTAAGTTTAAAGTTATAGTAATATAAAAGACATTTTTTTGAAATTGATACATGACAAATATTGAAATAATTGCTACAGAACAGATTATTTTGAGATAAAACATGCCTTTACTACTGTGTGTCATGTAAAGGCTGAATTCTCTCACCATTTCTCTCTATTAAATCTTTGTACAGTCTACCCTACCATTATTTGGCTTTTACTTGGAGCACATGATAATTCAAGCCCACCTCTCTTGAAAGAAAGAAAAATAAATAAATAAACTTAGCACAATAATAGGCTAATATTCAGAAAAATTATGGCAATATCCTGTTAGAATGTGTTCAGCATGATTCAGAACATGCTTATATTAATATTTTAATGTTATGTAATTCAAATCACTTCAAAATTCTCCAGAGAAAGTGTGGACTACTGAGAATGTATTGAAGCCCTCCAAAAGATCTGCAAATGCCACTTTGAGAAACACTATTCTAGATGATCTAGTGTTTTTGGCTTTTCATGCCTTGTAAAATTTCTAAACATAAATCTCCAGTTCCCAAAATGTGTTCTATAGAATTAATGTTGGCAGGTATTTTGTGGGGGAGAGAAATGAGATGCTGTGCTCATTTTTGGTAAGCATTCAGTTAGAAAAAGTCAAATAGATATTTTCAGTGTGGGAATTCTGAAATCCTGTAATATGCCAGCACACAATTCCTCCCAAGGGACATTTGTCTTTTTCCCACCTTCAGAAAGTTTCACAGGACTAATAGGTGACTATGTTTTAATATTGTCAAAGAGATATATCTAGAGGGAGTTGAAGTAGTGAAGTTGCATTTTACAGTGATGGCTATTTATGGAATCATCTATCACCCGTCAGTCATCATCTACATGGGAAGTAAAATAATCTTCGGGCACAGAACACTATTTTCAGTGTCTTGTGTAGTGTGTGGTTCATAATATGGACTCAATAAATGTTGAATTAATATTGTCAAGATCTATATACAGTTTCCGGGGAAGACTGTAGTCAAAAAATATTTTATGTAGCCTTCTTATATAACCAATAGTTATCCTGAAGTACCATAAAGCAATTTATCTAAAAGCACCATCTGGCACTAACCAAATGCGGCTACTTAGAGTTTTTAAATTAAAAATTCAATTCCTAAGTAACACTAGCCACATCTCAGGTGCAAAAGAGTCACGTGGATAGTTTACAGATTGTAGAACATGTCTATCACCTCACAAAGTTATACTGGAAAGCACTATATTAGATGATTTATACAAATTTAAACATCTCAAAATTATGAAAGGGTAGGAAGAATAAACAAGCAGAGAATATCAAATAATAACCAACCAGCTATATGTCCACCTAAAATTTATAAGCTTCTTTAGCCTGATGAAGACAATTGTATAATGCAGAGGAGTTCAGTGGTTTTAGTTTTAGGAAAAAGTTTCAGCTGTGACATTATAAGCTTTTAGATATGGGACCAGCCCCTTCCCAAAGGACACACACACCAATTTCAAAAGGCAGTTTGTTTTCTCATCCCAAGAACCATGGATGTAGGTAGCCTCTAGAAAGTTTGTAGAATATAATGTTGCCCAGGTTATCCCACTGAAAACAAATAGAAGTATTTGTTAAAATATATTTTTATTTTCTTTTTCTCCCCCAACCCTTTTTATTTTATTTTGTTTTGACACAGGGTCTTGCTAAGTTGCTGAGGCCAGCCTTGAGCCTGCAATCCTCCTGTCTCAGCCTCCTAAGAACTGGAATTACAGGTGTGTACCACCACACCTGGCTAAAATATGTGTTAAGTATCATATTAACAGCATCAAAGAGTTGAAAAGATAGAGGCCAAAATCTGTGGGAAAGTGTGGTGCCAGAGAAGTAAGTATAGCAAGAAAGCCACATTTGAGCTGAAATCAATTGCAGATTTGGAAAATTAAAATTCTGTATTACAGACTTTTTAAACAAGAGAATAAATTTAAAACCATAGGGCCTGCTTAATTCGGGATTCAAAGACCTCCAATTTATTTTTTTATTTTATTTATTTTATTTATTTTTTTTTTTTTTTGCGGTACTGGGGATTGAACTCAGGGGCATTCTACCTTCGAGCTATACCCCTAGCCCTATTTTTTATTCTTTATTTTGAAACCGAGTCTCACTAAGTTGGGGAGTGCCTCACTAGATAGCTGAGGCTGGCTGCGAACCCGGATCCTCTGGTCTTAGCCTCCCGAATGCTGGGATTACAAGTGTGCGCCACCAAGACCTCCAATTTAAAAGGTGAGATCCCAAAGGACAGTACCTTTGGCATAAGGACCTTCTATCCATAGGGAGAAATAAGCCAAGCAGTGAAATTCCTAAAATAGAAAATAAGTGCCTAGGAAAATGTAGCCACAAGCTGGTCATTATTCAAAGTTGCATCCCAGTGTCACTCCATCTCAGTACATCCCGAAACTTCATGTCTCTAATTTTGTGTAAAGTGATCATAAACTGATAGGGTCCAAAATGCCTCTGAACTGAACCCTTCTAAATGTTTTTCCCCCCAGTCTTACAAAACTCACCCACATCTAATATTTCTGCAAGTAACACCTTCATCACATCCCCCCAGCTTTTAATTCACTTGTCATAGGAACAAAAACTACTCTTTTCATCAATTCATAACATTTGTAAACAGTGACACAGCTGGAGACATTCACAGGGACTCTTGGTGAACATCTACTTAGTCGCAGGGCGAAGTGCATGGGGCCACTAGCACACTCCTTCCTGTGCTGCAGTTGGTAGTGTGCTGTGCAAAGAGATGAAGGCTTTCATTTTACTCTTAAGTATAGGACCTTGTTATACCCTATGACACTGCTATGAGGTAGACAGGCAAATTTAGAGAAAGAAAAGGACTTATCCACAGTTTCCCTGTTGAAATACATATCAAATCTTCTTATTCCTAATTAAGAATTAGGATAGAATTCCTAATAGAATTTATCTTGATCTAAAGATCATGTTTTAAGTCTTTTTTTTTTTTTTTTTTTTTTTTACATTTTTGCAGTGCTGGGATTAAACCCAGGACCTCACACCTGTTAGGCAAGTGCCTTACCACTAAGCTATATCCCTTGCCCCCAGTTTCTTTAATTATGAAAGAAATTATTTCCTACTATGTTAGTTTAAGAAACTAATTCTGCCCGGCATGGTGATGCAGGCTTGTAATCCCAGTACTTGGGAGGCTGAGACAGGAGGATCCAGGTTCTCGGCCCCTCAGCTACTTAGTGAGGCCCTGAACAACTTAGTGAGACCCTGTTTCAAAACAAAGAATAAAAAATAGGGCTGGGAGTGTAGCTCAGAGGTAGAACACCCCTGGGTTCAATCCCAATACCACATACACAAAAAAGAAAACTAATTCTTAGAGCCAGGCGTGGTGCCACACTCTTAAAACCCTAGTACTTGGGAGGCTGAGACAGTAGGATCACAGGTTGGAAGGCAAGTAGTAAGACTCGAGAACCTAGTGAGACTCTGTTTCAAATTAAAAAATAAAATAGGGCTGGGTGTATATAGACTGCCCCTGGATTAAATCCCCAATACCACACACACACACACAAAAGACTTTCTTACTCTGAGAAGCTAATAGATAATTTTTGGTGCATTTGTAGATAGATAAACTTTTACATATTTTTGTAATATGTTTGGAATATTCAATGTAAGTTATTCATTTCATAGCTCTATACTAAAAATACACTGAGGTCACTTGCTTTTCAGCAGGAGTTACAAATGTGAGGTGATTTCATAACAGGGAAGCTTATCTTCTTAGGTAAGCCTATCAACACATTAAATGTTTTCTGCAATTACTGACCTTAGCCTTATTTTAATTGGTGACTTGCCATATACTACAGTCAAACAAAGTGAGGGAGGAAAAAAGCAAAGGAAATGACAGAGGTGGCTATAAATTGATGTCTTCATGGGCAAACAGGCAGGCAAACCCACCTCAATTCTTGGGGTTGTATTACCTCAATCTGTGATTATTAGTAAGATCAATGCCGACTACAGAAAAACATGCTATATGGCCAAGGGCAAGATCTGGGGGTGGGAGGTCTGAACCTCCAAAGTCTGAGAGGGCAGTGAGAAGGGCATTCACCTTTGAGTGGTGTAACCCTTCTAGGTATTTTGGTCAGTTCTGTTAGGAAGTGATGACAACTAAAGTCAATAAATAAAGTCAAATGGTCCCTGTAAGGCTTTGTATGTATCATCAGGCAACAAACTAAACAAAGCCCAAACGAGGTCACCGTGGATGAGCAAGCAAATGCAAAACACACCTCTAACACAAGGTCACTGAGTATAAAACATCAGAGTGAGAAGATGGGGGTGGGGGATGAGAGGGAGGGGGATTATAGACTATAAACTATTTTTCAGAGAGGCAATGATAGAGACCAAGAATACAGAGGCAACAGTAGCCATTAATTATGACAACAGCCCATACAATTTGAGGTCAAAAGTCTAACAAGGTGTTCTCAGAGATTTTGTTCCTGCTGTTTCACCATGCTGCTGTTTGGTTCTGGGACACCCCTTCATTCAAAGTGAATTCACACAAGGGGTTTGTGTAACTCATAGTTCCTTCTCAAGGCGATGCTTGTGTTTTCATCTCTAATTGAACAGAAGCTAAACTGCTGGTTGTCTAAGAGTATACATTGTTTTCATAAGACACTGATGGAAGTTAGAATTTTTCTCCATTTTGCCAATTATAAATATGTATGTCTATAAATTGACAAAAGCAAAGGATTTCATTTGCTAACTGATGGAGAACACAAAATGATCCAATGGTTAAACTTTCTCAGAGGAAATGTGTATAAAGTCAGGCAGTGTAACAGACATAAAACACGTCATATAAATGCAAAGGCTTAGATTTAGATTTATTCTGGGATTCAAACTTGCCCAAACCAGAAACTACCAAAAGAATTTCCCATAGAAATAAAGAAGTTATATGAAATTATTTTAGATTTAATTCCTTTGGATTTGGAAAGCATTACTTTTTTAAGGATAGGAATTAACCCTTCAGTCATGATTGTAGAGAATTAAAGGAACTTAGACTTTTCAAAAAGTCTTATCTTTATAAAATTAATTTTAGTATTGAAGTACAATGGAGTCACCATCAGAAAAGACATCACAGACTGAGAAACAGTCTGTTTTGCTCCTAGATGGCCAAGAGACCTCCATACTCTCAGAGGATTCATTACACATTCTAGCTTCCATAAGATCTCATTGCTCCTCTGCTACTGTAAACATTGATACAGTGTCCTTTCCTAGAAATAAGAGCTCAGTCTTATCTGAAGAAGCCTGGAATAGTAGAAGAGAGGATGTGTATAATTTAGAACCAGACAGACCTGGTTCTGGTCCCTGCTCTCTATTATCAGCTGTATATTGTTGAGCAAGTTATTTGACATCTCTGATCCTCCATTTCCTCATCATTAAAGTGTTTCCTTTTGTAAGGAATAAGCATAATAAGGCAGTGACAAAAGATCATAATTTTGTGGTATGATTCTTGGTCACCTTGATATCATCCTCTCTATTTCTGTTGAATGCCTTGAGGGCCAAGGATTCCTCACATCTTAAGGAATGTGCTGTCATCTTTGCACAGTCTCTGGTATGAGAGATTTTCCTAGTGTTTAATTGTACTCAGCATCTTTATGGCTCACTCTTAATCCTGCTCCATTCCATAGGACAGCCTTTAAATCATTAACTTCTCCTCCTCCTCCATGCTCCCTACAGATTGTCATCCTGGCCAAATATACTGAGTTTCTTTTGTCATTTTCCATATGGTGGTTTCTCTATTCCTGTCCTATAAAGGCTGCTTTCTTCTGGTCATGCTTCAGTCTTTCAATATCCCCTCATAGGGTCACGTCCAGAGCAAACACCAGGCCTTCCTCATCACACTCCTTGTTTGGATGTTTCTGTTAACACAATGTCCCATCACAGTAGCATTTTTGGCAGCCGCATCCTATTATTAAGTCGTATCAAGCTGTTAAACTTAGACATTCTTAAATCTGTTCCATGTGCACAAACCACATTTTCTCTATCCTCTTTTGTCAGTGGCATGGAATTGTTGATTATTTGGATTTTTTTTTTACATTGGAGGAGAGGAGTGAATACTAAACAAAAGTATTTATAATTTCCCTGGTGGATTTCTACTTGTTAAATGTCCACAGTCACTGCCTCTCAATTTTTTTTTTTTTTTTTTTTTTTTTTTTTAATGGTGTGAGCATCCTCGTGAACCCTCTCGGCTTTGCATATCCTGCAGCAACCATCATGCCATCACAACCTTATTCCAAATCCTTAATAGGCATTTTGGATCCTTGGGGGCCAAGCACAGAGGTGTGTGGGGGACTCAGAAGGCCTGAGTCTTGGCTGACATACATTCATTCATCGGAAAGAGCTCTTTGCTTACAGCTATTCTACGTGCCCAGTTTCCATCCAGAGTGGTGTCTTTAGAGTTTGACAAATTCATGTAGAAACTCAAGCTAGCTACTTCATCTTCATTGATTCACACCAACTCCTTTTCTGAGGGCTTGTGCTTGAAATCATCTCTTTGATGATTTGTTCTAGAAAATACCTCAGATATGAAGCCTGCCTACCTGGAGCTCACAGGATTCTCTTCTGTTTTGAGAATAAGACATCTGCCCATTTCCAGCCTTCACTAAGTTTCAGATTCTTTACATATTAGTAATGGGAATTCTTCTTTTTTCAGTATTGAGGATTGAACCCAGGATTTCACAAATGCTTGGGAAGTGCCCTACCAATGAGCTACATCCCTAGCCATGTATGTATGTATGTGTATATGTAGTACTGGGGATTGAATCCAGGGGTATTCTACCTCTGAGCTACATCCCTAGGCCTTTTTATTTTTTATTTTGAAAGAGGGACTCACTAGGTTGCTAAGTCTCATTAAGTTGTTGAGGCTGGTCTCAAACGTGAGATCCTCCAGTCTCAGCCTCCCAAGTACTGGGATTACAAGTGTGCACCACCACACCCTGCTAGGAATTCTTCTGTCTTATCCCAAAGTTCTTTTAGAATCTAAGAAACATATTTCATCTAGGTTATGACATGTATACAACTTTGAGCAGCAGGTACTTTGTTACAAGTTCCTCATCTGCCTTATTTTTTTAAAAAACAGTGTTGGTGCTGCCCTTCCCTACCTAACAGCCTTTAGCTGGAGAAAACATAGGAATTAGCCAGTTAAGTAAGTGTACTTCCCTCCTCTTATCTTTTAACACTACAAGCATTGAGCCAGATTTTGGCCTTCAAAACATTTCTCCATATATGCAGATAGCAACTGCCAGGGGGGAAAGGGCCCAGCTGGGCTCCCACAACTCCCCCGTTTTTATTTTAAAATGCAGGAAGGACTGTGCCTGTCTTAGGTCGTTTCCTACCAGGTGCTTAATCTTACCCATCACCGGGTCTTGATGAGTCATTCAACGAGCCCTGTCTTAGGTTGATTTGCCCTGAGAAAATTGAACGCATCATTGACTACCAGGTCCTGTGCGAGGCAGTGCTTGCATTTTTATTCCATGTAAATCTGCTAATATACTAACATAGGCATTGATCACAAGGCGTAAAACAAGTGGTAGATTGCATAAACCTAGAATGACTATTGCTGTTGCTACGATAACTCCTCCTAGCAAGGAGGTAAACGAGGGCCAGGTAGTGACCAAGGCTTGAAGCCAATCTACAAATGTCTTAGCTGTTTCTGCCAGGTTAATAGAAGTGGGATCTGCATTACATAGATCCAAAATCTCCGGGTGTAACTTTAACAAATCTCTTTTTTTTTTTTTTCATCTTTCCCTTATTTGGTGCATTGTAATTACACATCTTTGCTAGATACAAGCTAATATAGGTAAAGACATCCATGCACACATTTCTCATTTAACCCTTCCCCAATTCCCGCCCCACTCCCTCCTCCTCCCTCCTTCTCAAGGTCAGTTTAGTGGTTGACTTAGATGTGTTCATAAAGATACATCATCTTCATTAGGGTGTCCTCCCTCCCCCATCACCTTCCGTTAAGTCAAATTCTTTGTTCACCTAAGGATTCTCATTCATCTGGAGTCCCTCTTATGTCCCACTTTCTCCCTAGCTTCCACATATTAGGGAGAGCATTCGATTTTTAACTTTTTGTGACTGACTAATCTCACTTAACATATATATGAGCAATTATACCGACTCTTCTGCTATGGCTACATTGGCGTCTCGAAGTCTGGAGATTGCCCCAAGGATGCATAGATGAAAGACCCTCCTACTTCTTGGAAAGTAAAGATATGGCCCTAAAGGAGTATGGTTTTATGACTCTAGAAAGTTTGTTTTACCAGGCTATGTTAAGAATGTGGGCTATACGTGTAAAACGAAGAAGTGGTGCTAATTGTGATCTGACAATGATTGATATGTCATAAATGTCTATGTTACCCTGTTGTACTCAAGAAATGTATAAAAAATTCCGTGCTGAAAAAAATTAATTAAAAAATAAATAAATAAATACCAAAAAAAAAAATTTCTCCACCACACTCTAAATGCACTTTGCAGAACTCCCTGCATCAGTCCTGAATCAAGTGTGTCTGCTGTTCATAGGATGCAGTCATGAATGCTGAGACTGTACACACTGACCTGTTTCCAGTCTGACTTCATGACTTACTTGTGTTGTTCACTTTTTCTTCACTCCTTTGGCCTTAGAATTCTCACACTTTGACATTGTCCTTTGATCTCCCAAGAGTAAATGTCCCATCCAGCAACTGGGTTCTTAATTTGGGGTGCATAATCTCAAGTCTAACATCCTTACCAGATATTTCAGTTATCCCCTAGCATGTATCAAACCAGGTAACCACTGAATTGCTTCTTTAGTCACACAGTGTCCCTTCTGCTGTACTCAATTGGCCAACCAATCACTCAGATTACCTTAGTGGGGGTTTTTTTGTTGTTGTTTGTTTGTTTTTGTTTTGTTTTTGCAGTACTGGGGATGGAACCCAGGGGCATTCTATCTCTGAGCTGCACTCCCAGTCCTATTTTGTATTCTTTATTTTGAAACAGGGTCTCACTAAGTCGCAGAGGGACTCACGAAGCAGCTGAGGCTGGCTGCAAACCTGGATCCTCCTGTGTCAACCTCCCAAGTATTGGGATTACAAGCGTGCGCCACCACGCCCGGCCCATAGTGTTTTTTGAAACGGGGTCTCAATAAGTTGCTGACGGCCTGGCTAAGTAGTATCTAAGGCTATTCTCAAACCTGTGATCCTCCTGTCTCAACCCTCCAAGTACTGGGATTATAGGCATGCAACACCAGATTTAGAGAGAGGAGGAATAGACTTCACCCTTCAATGAGAAGAGAGTCAACAAATTTGCAGACCGGTTCTAAAACAAAATTCTAGGATTAGCAGAGCCCAGCCAACAGAGCCCAGGCACCATGCAGTAAGATATTTGTGACCTGTTCTCCCTTTTCCCCATCAGTGTAGACGGCCTTTGGCCAATAGCATTTTTCATGCAACTCACTTCATTCTGAACATTAGTGTCTATTATTCAAACAGTGTATATTACTGTTTTGTCTTTTTTTTTTTTCCAGTACTGGGGATTGAACTCAGGGGCATTCTACCTCCGAGCTATGCCCCCAGCCCTATTTTTTATTCTTTATTTTGAAACCGAGTCTCATTAAGTTGCAGAGTGCCTTACTAGGTAGCTGAGGCTAGCCCTGAACCTGAATCCTCTGGTCTCAGCCTCCCGAATGCTGGGATTACAAGTGTGCACCACCACGCCCGGCTCTGTTTTATCTTTAAACATGATCATTGTGCATTTTCTGTTCAAATTTATCAAATACCATCCTCTGAACCCATTTCAGTTCATCAGGGCTTCTCCATGGCTTTTACTCCACTGTGTTGTCAAAAGCTAAACTTTGAAAATATTTCATTCCTTTTCTTAGCATCCCTATAAATGGAGTGCTACCAATCATTTTCCTCTTCTGTCTGCATACCACACTCACACACAGTCACACTGGATATTAGCATCTTGCTAAAGCCCGTCATCCTTTCTAGACTGAGGCAGGCATAATGGAGTGGCTAAAAGTCCGACTTACCTGACCTTTAATTCCTGCTGTTTCTAACTACCTGTGTAATCTTGAGAATGTTAGTTTAGCTCTTTGAACCTCTGTGAATCTTATGTGATAAACAGGGATAACAGTGGAATGAAGAATATGTGTAAAGAGTTCAGTACGTAGTAGGCCCTCATTAAATGGTTACTCTTAAATTTACTCATCTCATTTTTTCTAGCAGAAAACTGCAACCATCTCTTCACCCTGTACTTCACTTCTGTGGGAAGCACAACAAACACCCTGGCAATAGTGACTTTATAATACCACATGCCCTTTGAGAGTCATCACCTATGTATTTGCCTAGTTTCCTGGGCAATTTTAATATGACCTACTAGAGTCATCATATCCATCTCTTCCTTCTCTTCTTCTGTAAACTTTCTTGACCCTATTTAGACATGAAAGCCCAGAAGTACATCCTCCATAACAGCCACTGTTCCTCCACTGAACAATTGAATATCAGAGCCAAGACTGACTGTTGCCTGCACCTCTCTCTGCAAACAACTGGAGGACGCCTTCCTAAAGAGAAGCTAATGCAGAGGAATGCTGCTTGTCCAGAATGATTGCAGTGCTTGCAGGTGTATAATTAGTCACTAGTCAGTGTGTAAATACTTGGGAAATTGCTTTATTTGTTAACATGAAAAGCTCTGCAGAAGTACAAGGTATTATAGGAACCAGGGCTGAGCACAGGAGATAAGGTATTGTGAAAAAAAAGAGCAAGCGAGTGAGGCATCAGTGTGTGTCCTGTATCCCTCTGCTGGGACAAAGCTCATAGGTTCTCCCTCTGCGTTTTCTAAGAATATCAACTCCCCTGGGTGAATAATTTAAAGGACAAATTACCACTCTTCTGGGTACCAAAGCCAGCCATAAACTGAAATTAAATTAAATCACAAAGCCCTACAAGAAACTGAGAGAAGAGTCAGAAATATAAAAACCAAGGGAATCCAGAGCTAAGCATGAAATATTAGTCAGTGAGATGTCCTTGCCTTCGTGTGCTGATGAAGTGAAAAACTGAAAACCACCCTGGTACAGACTTAAAGGAGTACGATCAAATGCCCATCATTAAGTACTTGGCAATGGCTATTGCAATGATTTCAATTCCAATGGGGTATAGGAGGGAGGTAGGAGATAGGACACTAGATCAACTTCAAGTCCTTGAACTTCAGCTAACTAGCTAGGTGACTTTGAGCTAGTCACTACCCAGTTTGGGCCTTTGTTTCCTTCATCTCTGGATGGAAATAGATGAAATCAGTTTGTGATTCTCATTACCCCACTCCCACCCCCAGCTGAAAGATCATGGTGAGCCAATACAAACATGTATGAAATTTGCCAATTAAAATATAGAGAATTCAGCCAGGTGTGGTGGTGCATGCCTGTGGTCTCAGTACTTGGGAGGCCAAGACAGGAGGATCGCAGGTTGGAGGCCAGCCTCAGCATCTTAATGAGACCATGTTTCAAACTAGAAAATAAAATGGGCTGGGTGTGTAGCACCAAGGTAGATGCCCCTGGGTTCAATCCTCAGTATCAAAACAACACACACACACACACACACACACAAACACATATTTATATATATATATATGAGATATATGTATCATATATCTTACATATGTTGTACTGAGAATATATGCATATAAACCTTGTTACCTCTTTTCAGAGGACCAGCCCTTGCACCTCTGCTAAAAGTTTCTTCACACTCCTTAGTAAGTGGCCAGGAGATACTGCAGCAACTTTAGGGAACAGAAAATTGTAAGTCTTCATACTAAAACACTATGTCCTCAGCTGTTTTTTTACCAATGGCAGTGAGTACATCCATTGTGGCTTAGAGGGTTGGTACCACCTGTGTCCAGGAGTGAAGCAGCACTTTACACAGCTGGGATTGACTTCTGAGAAAGGAACTTGCCACGCCTGTACTAAGGTAAAACTCCAAAGACCAAGTTATTCTACATTAATGGAACGAGTAAGGATTGGGAAAGAGTTCCCTTATTTTATCAATTCTAAGCAAGGACATTGCTAAACTGTTGGCTGCTGTTCTGATGTCCATGTGGCACACATCTTTAAGACAGTAAAAGTTTACAAACCAGATGCTGTTTTCCAGAGCATGGAGACCTAGATTACTGAGAGATCTGGGGCACATCCTATGTCTAGTGTATTAAACTTACTTACCTCTGTCAATATTACCTAAGCCTGGTCAGCATCTACTGCCATAACAGTGTCACTGAAACAGGTCAATAAAGCCCTAAAAGCCAATGATGTCGTCAACCTCTTGACTTATTTGGCCTACACAGGCAAGGGCTGAAGTAAAGGTCACATATCAGAAATGTTCGCTTCACTTGTGGTGCCCAGATAGATCTTTGGATTTCATTGGCCAGTAAAATTTTGATGGTCAGGGGAGAAAGAATCACATGGAGGGCAAGTTTGATGGCATTACTTCAGAAAGTAAAAACATCCATTATCTACTACCACTATCATTTCATAAAAGGATATTTTAACCCTAAAACAAGGAAGGACACTATCTCAGAAAATAGGACAGCCCTTCATACAGCTTCAGTTTAATTTTTGGATATACTCATTATATGTCTCTTCTACTTTTCTTAGTAGTCAGAAATCAGATCGTGGGCCAGAATAGTCCTTTGACCCACATTTGAAGTTCTGCTCTCTGTAAGACACTCTTAGAGCTAGAAAGTCTCTTTCTCTGACAATTCCAATCTTAAATTTCCTTAGGCCCAACTTAAAGCCCCCTTTCTACTTTGAAGATTTTCCTGGCTACCTATTACCATGACAATCTTTCTACTTTCTGAATTCCTAAGCATTTTTTATTTTAATACATAACCTAATATTTTTATTTTGCAAAAAATGTTTTTGAAACAGACTGTTTTGGAGATAACAATTTCATTTTTAAGTAAAAATCTAAGCTTTTTTTTTACAGAGATGACTACAATGGTAGACATATCTGAAGAAAATTCTAATTTAAAAAAGAAAATAAAAAGCATGAAAATCTAAAACAGAGATAAATCATGAATCATCCCCAGTCTTCAAAATGCACCTGAGGTTGGCTGAAGTCTTTTAAGGCTGACAGCATAGAATCTAATCTATTCTCATCAGTTAACCAATGTGTTGCAAATGCTCTAGAATTACATCAAGAAAGGGTCATCAAACTTAGAAATTTAATATTGTCCTTCTTTTCACCAAACTAAGATAGCATCAGAGTAGACACTTGTCTTATTCTAACCTGCCCCATGTTCTCATTTAGATGGATAACAGAATCTTATATAATAGGAAGTTGGATTGGAGATCATCCAATCTATCCCCTTGTTTAATAGATTGGACACTATGTCCCAGGTAAGTGAAGCAATTTGTTCCAATCCAAGCAGATGCAGATTGGTTGGGATTTCTACCATGATTTACATGCTTACAATCATTTCGAACCTAATAGTCTTCTGTCTCAGTAATTCCAGATATTCAGTTAGACCAGAAGGGAGATTAAAAGACATGTTTTTCCTAGACCTATGAGCTCTTTTTTCCGCTTCCTTTTCACCTTAACTATTTCTTCTTCCCTTCTTCTGCACCAATTTCCCCTACCCTCTCTTCTTTCCACTCCACCCCCAAACTCATTAAGAACTAGGTCCCCAGGAAAGGCTGGGATAGACTCATCCACAGTGTAAATTCCTCACCATCCTTCATGGAGTGATTGTTGTGTGACATACATCATGCTGGACTTTGCTTAGTATGTGATTTCTCCCAGAAGTCCTTGCAATTTTACAAGGTGGAAAGAAGGCAACAAAGGGAATCTTTATTCAAGCAGTAAGAAAGGCTTCTTGTTGTTTTGAAATCACTGTATATAAGCAGTAGTGTACTTCTAAAATCAGCCAGACTCTTTAGGGTAGAAGAGTCTATTGCCTCTCTACCACAATTACCAGAATCCTAGATATTTAGTAATATTTACAAATCTATACTGACAATGTAATGGATCCTTCTTCATTTTCCTTTTTGAGGGCCGGTCTTTTCTTCCATAACAAAAACCAAAATCTTACCCTAACACTTAAATACATGTTTGAAATATTTTTAACATTTTTAGATGTTAATCTCAAAACCACTCAAACCCAACCCTGGAAATGAGAACTCCCATCTCTGGAACAAATTTACTATATGACTTTCTCCAATTCTGTAAACTTGTCTGGCCCACAAGTTTTCACATTTGTGAAGCAGAAAAATTATTTTTCATAGAGATTGAAGTATCAGAGGGTTGGGACCACACCTTTTAATCTTCCGTATGTTACTATATGGAATCCTATCTCAGGCTCTGCCCACGCAGATGCTCAGGAAATGCTTGCTAACTGAACATTTTTATGATCACTGGTAGAAAGACAGCATAAATGCAAAACACAATTTTCCCCTTGCCCCAAGTTACCCAGGAGCATCATTTTTATTCAGAGATGACCACATTTCAGAAAGAGGATCTCATAAAACATACAATTTAATGAAGCCATCTGGGAAGAGGATCATCGTGTAAGTGCAAGATATTGATATTATCTGGCTACTTGGGGAAATACCATGTAAATGAAGGCACAACCCAGCTCCATAATTCAAATCTAGTATTGATGTACAAGGTCTTCGGATAATAGTCTTTGCAGATAGATATTTCTCACAAATCTG
>PVLC010008792.1:15242-56759 GCA_004027655.1 Graphiurus murinus
TTTTTTTTTTTTTTTTTTTTTTTTTTTTTTTTTTTTTTTTTTTTTTTTTTTTTTTTTTTGCTTCTTTTGAAGCAAGAAATGATGCAAACAACACAGGCACTTCTTTCCTGCTCCAATAATTATGCAGAGTGTTATTCAGTTATTCAGCATCCCAGTTGATTTGACTGCTTTTTCCTTTGTAATCTTCTAGCAGGAAAGTATGTCCTATTCCTGATGTTATCCTAAAGACTATTCTGGATGGAGCCACCCAGTGATCAGTACTCCTTTGATCAGTACTCCTTGTTAACCAATGTTACCTCTTTTTCTCTGAGAGACAATTGCTAAAACAATACCAAGTTTAGTCATGCTGGTAATCACACCATGATAATATCCAGCTAGCTTTAGCATACTCAATCTTTTACCTCGTCTGGGAAAGCAACAGAGCATTTCCTCTGTTCTTAAGAATTTGTCTTACTACCTCTGCTGAAGACATGACCATTAGCATTGAAGGCCGCAGCTGCTGCCACTGGGGGAACCAGTTTCTCTAGGTTCCTCACTGTCTATGAAGAAAGAATGGGATCCAGTATGTGAGCCCACCTTCCCAAGACACTGAGTCCATCTGACCCCGTATATCCCCACCTGCTCACTCACCAGATGATGCACATTTACAGTGGGGTCATGACATTTTTCCCAGAGGCAAGTGGAGTTCATGGACATTGTCTAGGCGCATATGCGGTAACTGTTCTGGTCCCATGGGCCAAATACAGTATTTACTTAGAGAATGAGTGTGGCAGGAGAAGAGGCACAGATGCAGAGATGCTGTTTCATTTGCTTTGTCTGGTTGATGACTGGGGTGGGTGGGATATACCTAGAGCTGACAGCATGTCCTTGATCAATAATCCCTTGATCCTTTTTATATTAGAGTAAGATACTAAAGAAACTCCTTCCATTGCTCATCTTCTTGCATCCCTAAATTGTAGTCTAGAAGCAAGTGTGTCCAGAGCCGAGGGCTGAGACACTTGCATCCCTTAGACTTCAGGGGGAACTTTGCATACTCAGAAATGGGGTAAGAAAAATCTACCCACCTCCTTTTTATCTTTGTGGTCTGCCAGGCACTGTCATTGTTCATCCCTGATGGGATAGGAACATTTTGAATTTTAGTTCAATAAGGTTGCTGGGAGGACTTAGAGTTTTGGGACCCATTTAAGCAAGCCCTTTTGATGAGTGCTGTGTGTAAATATGGAACTAGGTGCAGAGTAGTGACATCACCAAGATAGTGGAGTAGGGGTTACCAATCTTCATTCCCTCACAAAACAAAATAACTCTCCACAAACCAAAAAAAAAAAAAAACAAAAGCCCTAGGAGGGTTGTTCAAAGGCCCACTTAAGAATCTGCAGTAACACAGTGGAGCAAAAATTGGTGAATAAATCATAAAACTAAGTTGTAAAGGTGATGGCAAAAGTGATCTGACTATTTCTCTGACTGAAATTTTGACTGCAGAGATAACAAGTAAAGAAATGACTGCATTCAAACAGCTGGTGGTAACATGTCATTGATTAGTATGTTGAGAAAACCAGCAGATTTGCTGCAAATAAAAAACCCCCACATATACAGGAAGCTATTTATCATAAAATACTAGACAACTTTAGGAGCAAAACACTTGTTTCTGAAAGGTATCTTTATTGGGAGAAATAGGCCTTTTAAGGAACAGCATGTTTTCTTAGCTAACATGGATGCACCCAGACTAGCACTCGAGATACAAGAAGAAAGAGGAGGTGTGTAGGTCAGTCTTTTCCTTGAGTCACAAGATGGATGGGAAGATGAGACTTTGCACTTGGAAGAATTGAAGGGATACTAATTCACATTGTAAAATACTTTTAAACCCCTTTACCTAAAATCTGAAGGTTCTATGGAGGGAAAAGATGTATAACCATAACCAAGTCATTATACATTGAATTTAGAGGCTTTTTTATAATCGACAAGAGAAGGGACCTTCATTCACATAGTGACAAAGGACTTGAGGTCTGGAACCTGCGAAGAGCTGATAATGTGCTTTCTATACAAAGAGCAAAAGCCCTGCCAACTATTTTCCTCCAAGTGGCTTTCTATAAACATTCAAAAAAATTTTTTTTTTGGTACTGGGGATTGAACCCAGAGGCATTCTACCTTTGAGCTACACCCCCAGCCCAATTTTATTTCTTATTTTGAATCAGGGTCTCACTAGGTGGATGAGAGTCTCACTACTTGCTGAGGCTGTCCTCGAACCTGTGATTCTCCTGTCTCAGCCTCCCAAATACTGGGATTACAAGCATGTGTCACCACACCCAACTAACATTCCAATTTTTTATGCAGGACTTCATACTCTATCATTGAAATGTTTGGGAAAATTTGAGTCAAAGTAGAATAAAAACAAAGAAAATGTTTTTTATTATTCTCCAATCAGATCAAAGCTTTTTAAAGTTTTGTATGGGGGACAATAAAGATAATAGCAAAAATGAAATGAAAACATAATTCTACTACATGGAGATAATCAATATTACAATTTTGGTGCATGTATCTATGTATGTATACACACATATGAACATATACTTTTTAAAGTAAAAGTGCAATTGGGATTGCAGATTAGTGCAACCACTTTGGAAACAATATGGAGGATCCTCAGATGGATGGGAATGAACCTATCATATGACCCAGCAATACCACTTCTGGGTATCTACCCAAAAGAATGGAAACCAAACTATCAGACTGGTGCATGTGTATCTATATTTATAGCTGCACAATTCACAATTGTCATACTATGGAACCAGCCAAAATGTCCATCAACAGATGAATGGATTACAAAACTATGGGTATGTACACAATGGAATTTTACTCAGTCATAAAGAAGAACAAAATTATGTCATTTTCAGGGAAATGGATGGAACTGGAAAACATTATGCTAAGTGAGATTAGTGAGTCACAAAAAGTAAAAAATCGTATGCTGTCCCTAATATGTGGAAGCTAGGGACAAAGTGGGGCATTAGAGGGACTCTAGACAAAGAAGAGAAACCATAAATGAGCAAAGAAGATGATTTAACTGAAGGTGATGGGGGGGGGGACACCCTAATGCACATGATGTACTTTCACAATCATATTAAAGTCAATCACGAAACTAAACTTGAGAAGGAGGGAGAGGGACAGAGTGGGGCGGGAATTGGGGAAGTGTTAAATGAGAAATGTATGCATGTATGCCTTTGCCAGCTTGTACCTAACAAAGATGTATGATTCCAATGCACCAATAATAAAAAAAGAAAAAAATGCAATTGTTCAAGGAATACTGCTATTTAATGGATTTTTACTTATCAAGACGTAATTTTGCTACCAACATAGATTTAATAAGTGTGGTGAGTTGAATAGCATCCCCCAAAACTTCATGTCTACCAAGAACCTCAGAATACAATCACTCCACAGATGAATAATGAATACAGGTGGTTTACAACCTTTTTAAATATGTACCTCAAGCCAGGCATAGTGGCACACACTTGTAATCCCAGCATTTGGGAGGCTGAGACCGGAGGATCCGGGTTCGCGGCTAGCCTCAGCTACCTAGTGAGGCACTCCGCAACTTAGTGAGACCCTGTTTCAAAATAAGGAATAAAAAATTGTGCTGGGGGGATAGCTCGGAGGTAGAATACCCCTGAGTTCAATCCCCAGTACACAATAAATAAATAAATAAATAAATAAATAAATAAATAAATAAATAAATAAATATGGACCTCATCATTAAAAGTAGTTCTGCCATGTACCCCAATATATGTATAATTATATAGTATAAACATGCACCGTTATGCTGTATACACATTCTAAAATCATATAAAAAAGATAAATTTCAAAGGGATAAGGTCAAATATTGAAAGTGTTGGCCTTTTCTTTTCATACTCGCGTGGATCATCTTGACCATCCCCACCCTGAGGTTCATTCATCCCTGATGACACAATGTTCTCAGGTACAAGATGTTACAGTGATGGAGTAGGCTCAAGCATTTGCTGATCATCCAAATTCACACAGAACCAACCAGAAGAGTAATTCTGAGGAATGCAAGGGTGTGTCTGGCATAGATAGCTTGTTGGTACCATTTGCTCATTTTGAGATTCAGTTCTAAGGGTAGCCCTGCATGAAACTTCTTGAGGTATTTCCAGTTAGAACTGATAATTGTCTCCCTCTGATTCTCTTGTCTCTATACAGATGTGTAGCATAACATTTATAACACTAGATGATGTTTATTGTTTTAAGTGTCTCTCTCCCCTCTTAACCACCAACCTCTGAAAGGCAGGGATCATATCATATTCTTGACTGACTTATTGGTACTTGTTATATAGTAAGTCCTTAATAAATGCTTAACTAAATTAGTTGAAAAAACTAGATAGCAAAATAGTATATAAAAAATATGATGGCCCAGGGAAAATACAAAACAAAAAGAAAATCTGTGAGATGCTCACTAGAGCCTCTTCGACATCTGATTATGTTTAATTAGATTGTAATGTCTGACTTGTTTGCAGCAAATTTCACAGACTTTCCCCGTGAGTCCTCCAGATAATTCAATGGAATTTGTGGTGGCTTCGCTCCTTTGCACAGCTCTTTCTCCGCTCTGCAGAGGAAAGGAGTTAGCCCAGGATTGGGATGTTTATGTGCTTGCTAATCATACATTTGTTTTCCTCTAAGCTCAGTCCTGCCTGCCAAGAATAGTCTAAGATGACAATCATTTTCATGCTTTCAGTCAAACAAAAGCTCCAGGAGGATATAGAAGAAGGGAACAAAGCTAGAAGTTTAACATTGACAATGGCAAGGAAAGAGAAGAAATAAGTTGAAATATCCTGCTCCCCATTTTTTGTTATCCTGTCTCAGCATTTTAGTACCCCTGCTCTCCTGCCATTTTTTGGCACATTGAGGATGGGGTAGAACAGGTAGACTTCAGCTACCATAAATAAGAAGGCTCGCTTTTACCCCTTGTTTTTAGCCCTCGGCAGTCATTTGAGTCTTTAAGGCTCTTTAATTCCCTCATCTGTGTGTATTTCTTTCATGTTAACTTGAAGCCACAACTAGTAACTGTTAGCAATTCTTATTTCCACATTTGTTTCCCTTAAGTCATTGTTTCCAAAATTGTTCCTTGAGATGCTCAAAGATGTTCCATGGGAAAAGCTTCTATGGTCAAACATTGGAGAACACAAATTAAAAAGTTTCTTTGCAGCCGGGCGTGGTGGCGCACGCTTGTAATCCCAGCATTCGGGAGGCTGAGTCTGGAGGATCCGGGTTCGAGGCCAGCTTCAGCTACTTAGTGAGGCACTCTGCAACCTAGTGAGACCCGGTTTCAAAATAAAGAATAAAAAATAGGGCTGGGGGTATAGCTTGGAGGTAGAATGCCCCTGAGTTCAATCCCCAGTACCGCAAAAAAAAAAAAGTTTCTTTGCAACAGGACTTCCCATGCCCTTTAATTTGCCAGTGTTCCCTGTCAATCCCCAAGAGGAAGCATGGTTTGGACCATAGAACCTCTCACTCTGGAATGATCTAGGAAGACTAGTGTTCTAGTGAATACTTTTTAAACAATGCCTTCCTTCTGACTTAAGGGTTTGGCTCAAACTGGGAGCTCCTGTCATCAGGAAAACAGACATTCAAGATTACCTTGATCACTTGGATTGGTGTGCAGCTCTTGACAACATGAAGCAAACAACACAAAAGCACTCTCTTAATTATGCATACAGCTCTAATTTCCCTGTATCCTGGAGCCTGAAATGCCAGTCTTGGAAAAAGAGACAGGTTGGAAAAATAACCTGGTGGAAAGGACTTGAAGTAGTCACAATGGTTTTAGGAATATACAGCCCAGGACTTAGCTTATGCATACAACCTCTCAGTGGTTTCTTGTTAGAAGTAGTACTTCCTGCAGAAGCCCAATTTTTCTGTTTTTATTCCATCCACCCCCCATGCCCATTCTTCTGATATATGTAGCTTTGATTGACACTGTGCTCCCACCAAAAATGTCCCCTCTCTACCTAATTCCTACCTAGTCTTCAATCTGCTGCTACTGCATGAAGATTCTCTCCCTTTCTGCCCACTGTAGCATTCCCACATTGTTCTGAAGACCCATAGTACTTAATGCTAATACCAGAGGTCCTCGGGTCAAATCCTCCTGCCATCTATTTTCGTAAGTACAATTCTATTAGAACACAGCTATGCCCATTCACTTGCATATTGTCTGTGGCAGCTTTCTCAATACAATGGCAGAATGGAGTACTTGAGGCAGAGAATGTATAACCAGCCAGCCTGAAACATTTACTGTTTGTCCTTTGCAAAAAGAGTTTGATGAACTCTAGTCTATACATTTCTTTAGTACTTTCCAGCATAGTGTTGGCTTCGTGTGCATACTTACACTCTGATGTTTCTGAATGTCTTCTCAATGAGTTGCAAGCCCTCTGAAAGCAGTCTATGATCAGCACTTTTCTGAATATATTGCAAAATATAGCACAGAATAGGCTTTCAATAAGCAAGCTAATTGATTAGTTTTCACTAATTCTTCGAAAGGGTACAATTTACCCAAAATTCTCCTTAAGATATTCCTGATGCCAAAAAAGAGAAAGTGGAAGATGTCTTGTTTTCATGCCATCTCAGCCTAGTGGTGTGAGATGGGAAGTAGGCACAGGCTATTGATATTGAATAGCTTCAAATTTCCTCTGAAATTTGAAATAAGTTTCAAAGGGACAACCATGATCTTCTATGTGGTAGGTGTGAACATTTTATTCTTTTTTGCAGAATTACACAACTGGAATGCTTTCACTAGATGCTATACATTGATTACAACCATCCCAAAGCAGCTGCAAACCCTCCACCCACACATGTGCACATACACTCCCAAAGTGCTCTGTGTACAGTACTAGACAGAACATGAACTGGAAAAAACTGGCCAATAAGGTTCACAAATATCCATCAGACCAATCTCCTAATGGCCACTTAGAATCCCAGTCCAGCTCTGTGCATCCGGGAGGAATGAATAGCCTGGTCTGTCAGGTTTGTTTGTTTGTTTTGGCACTGGGCATTAAATCCTACCTCTGAGCTACACCTAGCCCTTTTTACTTTTTGTTTTCAAACAGGGTCTGAGGTTACTGAGAGTCTCACTGTCCTTGAACCTGTAATCTTCCTATCTCAGCCTCGCAAATACTGGGATTACAGGCATGAGCCACCACCCCCACCTTGGTCTGTCGTTGTTATGTGAACTGGAAGTTGTTATGTGAATAAGACTGTGAGGGAACAGGCTAGAGGGGACAAAGAACTCTTTGCAAGGAACTCTTTGCAAGGTGCCGTAGCTATTCTGAAGGCTCGTCTAGTAAATGTTTGTCAGGACGAATGAAAACCCTAAGATAAAAAGTGCTGGAAGATGCATCTTTTCAAAAAGCCAAAAAGGAAAACTTCCTCTTTGTTGTTGGCTTTTGAACTCTCAGGTGAGGTTAAATCAGCCACTCAAAATGCTTATTGAGTTAGCTCTATGCCAAGGAGTAGGTCCTAATGTTGTACATGTAGTTGACATATCTGCATTCTAATGATTCCAAGTGAGTGTACATGCTGGACTGAATTATTAATATATGTAAATCTACCTGCATCTTGTTCTACCCACAAATAGAATTGTCTCATAAAAGAAAAGGCACATTCTCAAAGCTCTCCTGCAGCAGCCTCTGTCTCCACAATTTCCATCAGGATATCTCCTCTTTGATTCTGGCTGAATGTGAGCCTTGATTTGAGGGTAGGTGTGATGTCATCTTCCCTTGGCCAGGCCCCGGTTGGTGGCCCACGCAGAAGGATTTTGATATTTTTTTTCTTGTGAGATTGCAGAAGGAGCTACATTCAACTCTATAAAAAGTAGTCTCTTAGAATACTAACAGTTTTCTGTAGTTATAATTTTCATGGTGTCTACTGGTTGAGAGATGATAGGGCTTATTCATAGAGTTTACACTCGGGTGGTTTGATAAATACATAACATGTTGAAAAGGGGGTTCGTGGAAAAGTAAACGTTATTCATCAGGGCTTTAGTTGCTCTTCTGTTTTCTTGCAGCTGGGCAGTATTGTAAGTTGTTTGTTTGATTGCTATTTATTTTTCATTAATTGGGCTTTTTTTTTTCTAGGTCCTTTACCTAACCCAATTCAAATAAGACCAGTACATAACAGCAACTCTAAATATGGCATAGGGGGGAATGTGTATATCCTTTTCTTTATGTTATCTTTTGTTCACATACTGAGGGCCACAGAAGGCAAAATGGAGTGAGGTGCTCTGTTATAGTGTGTTTCAAGCTTATCGGTAATTTTCCCCCCTGACCTTCTGCCTCAGACAATTAATTTTCTTGAGCTGCTCACACACTGGAGGAACATGGAGGGGGGAATGATGTTCGTACTAGGTGAATATAATCTTGGAAGCAAAGCTGTGCAATTATTCAAAGACCTAATCTTATCTCTTGTTTCATTTTTATATCACAAGTCTACATTTAAAAGTATTAGATATACTGTGCTGCTGTCCCACACCTTCAAACCCCAGTAAATAAATGCTGCTAAGTGCCACCAGGAGTGAAAGAGCTTGTAATGAGAAGTGTGGGGAGATATGTGCTCCATTCATCATTCTGTTCAGTCCAATATTGAGGCTCTTGTTATCAGCAGGATTCGTGGCGATGTCATCATGCCTGGCATAAATCTTCTGTCAGTGTGGGTCGGACTGATGCCCTATTAAAACTCTGCCTTCACCTAATCACAGAATGACCTTTCAATGTCTTTAATTAACCTCTGACCTGAACCATGCCAATGTCTTGTTGGTAGGTAAATCTATGGCATGACATTTGCTTATGACACTACATTTGTCTTGGTTTAATCATCGTACCTTTCAGATTATGGCTTGAATGAAATACAGTTGGGACCCCTGCTAATAGTTGGATTAATTTTTAAAAGGTTAGAACATAATATTTTCCTCCCAGCTCCCTGTGATATCTTTGCAGACATTTCCCCCTAGGGAGCTGGACCCCCAACCCCCATTAAAGTAAGTTTAGGTGAGCCTTCAAATTCCCCAATAATGTCATTTCTTCCACTCATAGTTATTCCTTTTGAGTGGCCAGGGAGCCAGAAGCATTCTAGGTCTTACAGATGACCAGAAGACAAAAACCTTAAAACTCAGTCTAGCCTCACTTGTCCAAGACAATAGAATGTAGCAGCAATCTGGAATTAAAAGAGAGGGAGGAAGTGAGGGAGGGACAGTGGGAAGGAAGACTTTCATCTCACTTTGGGAATGTGCTTGTCTACTCCAAATGTGTGTGCCTCAGGTCCTGAGACCTCTTTGGATAATAAAATATCATCATATCTCATTCTTCCACTAAATGAACCTATCAGGGAACTTCTAGCTGAATTAGTAAATATTACAATGTAAAATATTTATAAATAAATACATTTTTTTTCTTTGTGGCACTGAGAATTGAACCCAGGGTCATTCTATCTCTAAGCTACACCCCCAGCCTTTTTTATTTTTTATTTTGAAACAGTCTCACTAGGTTGCTGAGAGTCTCACTAAGTTGCTGAGACTGGTCTCAAACCTCACTTCCTCTTGTCTCAGCCTCCCAAGTACTGAGATTACAAGCCTGTGCCCCTATGCCCTGCTAAGAAATACAATTTTCTAACATACAAATGTAAGAAATGTTATAAATGTACTGAAGGGGTAAGTCATTCATTTAAATTCAGTAAGTTGTTTAAAAAGGCAAGTCGTGATTGGCCTATAAATCATAACATTGTACGAATAAAAAAAAAAAAAGGTTTTGAGCTACCTAAGATTTATCCAGTTTTATACTCAATCAGAAGCCCCATGAAGAGCTTAGACTAGATGATCTCTCAGGTCTTTTTCAGTTATAAAAGACTATGATTCAGTATCTTGATATTACAAATTCTGGGTTTATTAGGTCTGAATTCAAAAAGTTTTCCTGCCTTTCAAGTATAATTTAAAAGTTACACTGTAAAGACTCCAGGACTGGAAAGTGTTGAAGGGTCCCATCTGCTTCTGCCCTTTTCTTTGCCTCCTCCTCCTACCTGAGCCTCTGTTGACTCACCTGTATGAGAGGATGTCCACCAGTAAGCTGTAAGAATTAGCAGGACTGTACACATAATGCCTCAGGCAATGTCTGGTATTTAGTAATGTCCAATTTTTGTGGATGTTGGGCCTCCATTAGTATCTGCAGCATTTCACTTCCCAATAGATACTACCCCGTAGATATATGCACTAGCCCACCCAGATCTCTTTTCTTCTACTATTATTCAATGTCATGGTTAATAATTTTGGAGTCACTCTGGTTTTAAATAAAGGCTCTATCACTAACTTACTGGATGTGTGATCATGGGAAATTTATTTAAGCTTCCAATGCCACAATTCCCATCTATAAAATGGGCAAATAATTGTATCTAATGAATGAACCTACTAAATGAGATAATGTGTAAAAGGCATCATGTCTTATTTTCCTCAATAGCTTATCTCCATTACCTAGCATAGTGGCTGGCATATAGTAAGCACTTGACAAACATTAACTAAGACTTATCATTACACATATATTACCATCGATTAACTTATTCTATTTCTATGTCATATCTTTGTCTGTATAGAAGTGTTAGTTAATATTTTGAGAAAAGTTCACTTTGGGTTAGGTACCAGGCTGATGTGAGGAAGTGATGTTTACTAATGATATCATCCATTCTGTTTAGTTCTTCATTTATTTAAGAAGTATTTACTGACATTTGAGTGTGGTGACACATACCTCTAATCCCAGTACTCCGGAGGCTGAGACAGGAGGATCACAGGTTTGAGGATAACCTCAGCAATAGTGAAACCCTCATCAACCTAGCAAGACCCTGTTTCCAAATAAAAATAAAATTGGGCTGGGAGTGTAGCTCAGAGGTTCAATCCCCAGTACAAAAAAAAAGAAGAAGAAGTATGTACTGAGCAACTGTTATGTGCTGGGCACATTCCAGTTATCAGGGAGCAAAGAACCTATGAGGGAGAGACTGATGTTAGTCAAATGAACTAACAAATGAACAATTGTGTAACATTGCCCAGAGCTCTCATGGCAAATAGCCTCTTACGTGGTCAGGCAACTCGTTTCTTATTTCATCCTAAAAACAGTTATTCAACTCTTATTATGTGCCTACTACCTCCTAAGTATCAAATGCCACAGTGAGCCCAATCTTGATGGGGACATCCACTACATCTTGTGATTTAAAGGTATGGGCCTACTGTGTACCCAATGTTTTATATAGGTGATTTGATTTGGTCACCAAGACAACTCCCTCCACAAAATAGAAATTGTGATCTCCACTTTAGAAGAGTAGGATGTGAACCTAGATCCATTGACTGCAAAGCTCCGAACCTTCCATTACACCATGCTGTTCCCCAAGAAGGGGCCCTTTTCAGAGGAAACTCCTCAAGGAAGTCAGAAACCCCATCAGTGAATTTCCTCTACACCAAGATTTTCCTTGTGTTCAGTGCCCTCATTTTAACTACACAGCAGGGTTTCTTAACCTTCTGTACTATTGGCATGTAGGATTCAATAATTCTTTCTGGGTGGGGTATCCTGCATTGTGGGATATTTAGTGATATTCCCAGTCATGATAACCAAAAGTGCCTCCAGACATTGCCAAATATCCAGAGTGTTCCCAGGTTGAGGGGCACAGCCACCTCTGATAGAGAACACTACTAGAAAACAAAGCAAGAGACCAAAGGACTGACCCTAAGGTCTACTGCCATCTAAAAGGAAGGCAGGGGACAAGAAGCTAGTGTAACCAACCAAGAGAGCAGTTTCAAGAAAGAAGTGGTCAGCAAAGTTAGCCCTTCAAGAGAAATTAGATACAATATAGATAGGAAAGAAAGAATAATCTTTGAGGCTGGTGATGGAGGTCCTTGGTGATATCAGGGAGACAAGAGTCTGGAGGTGGGAAATATACAGAATGCATAGGAATAGGGTTAGTGAGAGTAAGCTCCCCTTCTAATAAGCTTGAGAATATTGTAGAAATGATACAAACTCTGAGCCTAGGCTCAAGATTGGAAACTCCTGCTTTCTGTATCTTGGAATACTTTCTCTGGGAGCCCCAAGGGACTATATCAGATGTAAGACCAGCCTGAGACTACCATGCTATGACCACAGTCTCAACTAATACCAGCCTTCCCCCCACCCTTGCCAAGTGGCATACACCTGAAGCCAGCTTGATGGCAGATGGAAGCCAGCTCAGAGCTTCTGGACATGTCCATCCACCTGCTGAATGCCAGTGATGTAAATCAAAGTCACCAGGAGCAGAATTGCCCAGCTGGGCCCTGCTTAAATTTCTGAGCTACAAAATTATGAGGTACTATAAAACAGTAAGTTGTACAATGGTTTGTTACCCAGCAGTATGTACCTGGGACAGATCATAGTGCTAATCCCAGTTTCCTTCTCCCAATCATGAGATTTAGAGACAAACATGAATGACTAAATGTCACCTGGTTCCCACTTCCCTGAGAGTCACTCCTGAGCACAAGTCATCAGCATGTGATGGTAGAGCCCTCAGACTCTAAGCCCATACAGAGCCAAGGTCAATTCTTAGCTTCTCCACTTCCTGCCTTTTAAAATAGAGGTTATTTCAAGTCCTAATCACAAAAGTGTTGTCAATATTGAATGAGATGTGTTCATGTGAAGAACTTACACAATGTCTGTCACAATAAATGCTTGTTAAACGTTAGCTGTTATTTAAACCATGAGTTTTCCCATCAATGGACAGCAAATCATTACATTCTTTATAAAATACTGACTTTGTCCTCATAACGTTTTGCACTTTCATCCCTCCTAACTAATGGGACTAACACGGTTCAGCTTCCCCTCTTGACTTTTGCTTCTTCACAGCCACAACCAAAAGTTTGTTCCTGTTGGTCTTTTTGTGGCTGCCAACCTCCAGTTCTCACTTTTTGACCTAAAACCTTCACACACACACACACACACACACACACACACACACACACACACACACACACAGAGAATGCCTCTGAACCACAAGTTCCCCTGTGGGAAACATGCATATTCTAGGATTGACATCTGAATTCTGAATGTCCACTTAGCAGCCACAAGAATTTTAGTTCCAGTATTATGACTTGTGAATTGCTCCTCTCAGAAATAACTATTGAGAAAAAAAAGAGAGAACTAGGTTCTGGGACTAGAAAGAAAGAATAAAGTAGAAGGCAAAGGAGTAGAGCTTTTTGCAATAAGATATTAGGAATTCTGAATGAAATAAGAAGAGAGAGAGAGACAGAGAGGTTGATAACTGGTTCTGCCAGGAATTAAAAGGCTAAGCTGGGTCTGAACACGGTAGTTGGCAGAGCTAAAATTATGATCCTGGCTTCTAGACACATATTTCGAATATACCAAATTAGCCATGAAGGAAGTCCAAGGTGTTTTCTGTCTTACATACCCAAATCAATCTACATTTTTGGTTGCCCAGGGGCCCAGGGTCTTGGCTGTAAGAACTGATAATTCTGAGTCAGAACATTACCAAACACTGGAACATTTAGGCAGAGAAAAGATATCCACGTAATATGCACATCATGCATATTACGTGAAGAACCCATTGACTAACATCACCAGTCTTCTCCTGCAAATTTTCTAATAAGCAATGGGTGTTAAGATAAAACCAATTACTTGGTGCCCATCTTAATTGGTTTAAGTGGGGAAAATATCATTAAAGATTTATTTAGTATGTTTTCTTTATTGTTTAATTTTTTTTTTTTTTTTGCAGTACTGGGGATTGAACCCAGGGGTGTTCTACCTCCGAGCTATACCCCCAGCCCTATTTTTTATTCTTTATTTTGAAACAGGGTCTCACTAAGTTGCAGAGTGCCTCACTAGGTAGCTGAGGCTGGCCGCGAACCCGGATCCTCTAATCTCTGCCTCCCAAATGCTGGGATTACAAGCATGTGCCACCACACCCAGCTATCCTAACCTTCTGAAACATAAAAAGATAAGGTAAGTGGCAGACTCTGGCCCTTAACCTCAAGTTTCATATTGTTGGAAGCTTTTAACCTTCCATGGCGATTTCCGGAACAGGACTGAGGGTGAATATGAGTGTGTGTGGAGGTGGTGGCGGCATACCAGAAAGGAGTGGGCCTAACAGAATGTCAGTGGGTAGCCAGGTACGTCATCAGGTTTCTTGTGATGTTACAGAACAGGTGGGTTTTCCAGAAACAGATCAATTTGATGCCTTTTGAGCCAATTCACTTAGGATGTGTCTGCTTTGCTGAAAACAGTTCCCTGTGACCATAAGGCACCAGGCCACAGACCAGCCATGCTCACATCTGCAGAGGTTCCTCTAAGTGTCACAACAACTCCTCACTCAGCCCCATTTAGACCTCTCTCCCTATAACCAGAACTTTTCTTGGCAGAGGTTGGGTATGAGTGTGGAATGAGAAGAAGAGCCAGGTCTCATATTCATGAAGGGCCTGAAATTTACACTTTTGACATTTTCTCCAAATGAAGTTATATAAATACCATACTTGTGGAGTGTCAAGTTATGAATTTATAAAACATGAAAATTTAAAATATGCACATTATGTGTACCCCTGTTTGGGCATCCCTTCTATTTTTGGTATCTCTGGATCATCAAAAATAGAAGTGGCGTAGATACTTGCCATCTCCAGTATGCCCCGCCCAACCTAGCCATCACCTACAGCACCTTCCCTAAAATAGTACAAAAACACTTCTCAGAGAAAAGGAGCTCCAGAAAGAGGAGGAGCTAAAAAAATGGGAGCAGGCAAGTATGCAGTGGTATATACATGTCCAGGGGAAGATGCTCAAATCTATTAAGCTCCCCTAGAAGGTGCACCCCCAAGATCTGGGGCCCACTCTTTTATCTCCATAGCTCTAACTCATCATCCAGTCCTAGAATACAGTGCTCAATGCGTGTGTGTTGCACCGTTAAATGAACAAATGAATTAACAAAACTAGCATTGACAGATAATTCTTTGTGCAATATATGATCCTGTAGGCAAATTTTCAATCTGAAGCTGACTTCAAGCCATTGCTCAGACCAAGTGCCCAACTGAAGGAACATGAATGACTCTTAATACCCAACCAAGAAAAGCATACGTGGGAGAGGGGATCCACAACTGGAAAAAAAAAAAATCAGAGCATATTCCAAAACCAAAGAGAAATTCCTTTTGGATTGTCAATTATTTGGGATTACCTGGGCCTGCGTCACAGACCATTGGTGTGGACTGCACATGTGGACGTTAAGCCTGCTTGGACTTAGGCATCCCCAGTGACCTGATCACAGCCTCCCTGCCACACACAGTCCAGGGTAGGGATGAAGGTGTAAATCTACAGCAAACCTGGATTGTGGGAATAGACATCTTCTACTAATGCTTCCGAAGATTAGAGTTTCCCCTAGATATGCACTCTATAGGCCTTCTAATTTATTATTCTAGTGTCCGGAGAGTGTTTAAACAAAGCAAAGGGGGTCAGTTTGAAAAAATAGATAGCATAATATAAATACAGAGAAGAGAACCACTACAAACAGGTGATTTGGTGGTCCATTTCAATGAGGGAGGCCATTGGATGCACTTGGAATGAGACTCTGCCCACACAGTCAAGCTTTCTCAAGGAGTTCTTAGCCTCACCAGAAAGAGTGGGATAATTTATAGGTTAACATTTTCTTTTAATGTGAATAGCGCTTTCCTCATTTATAGTTAATTAGGTTAAGCATGCATGGGGAGTAAGGGAGAAAGGCTTTTAGTGATGCTCTAAGTGATTAGTAATTTGAATAAAGTAAAGAACCTTTAAAGATGGAGTACTGGCACATGTTAAACAGACTCCTCTGCTCAGTGAAAATTGGACCGCTCTAGTTTTAAAGACACGGTGGCCATTAGGTACTGGAGATAAAAAGGTACCAAATGTGCTGAACATTTTAAGCAAGTAGTAAGCCATATGTGTGTATGATATAAGTAACAAGAGAACATAGGACTAAAGCCTAAACATATTGGATTTTTGGTGCTCCAGGAGCCATAATATTGAACTTCAGGTTTTGAGTCACATCAACTTGTAAGGGCTCTGGAGTGAAGTGGTGATTATGGGCAAGAAAGATTCTGTTTCCAGCTTCAGCTTGCCCATTTGTTTAGCAAGAATAATAATAGCACCCCTCCCCACTTGGATGTCATTATTATGATTAGAGATGGCATATCACTTTGCAAACAGTGGGCGCCAATAGGTAGTGGCTATTGTTAGAAGATCCAAACCATTCCCTCCTTTGTTTGACAGAGTCATATATCTTAGTCATTTCTTTTCTTGCATTTAATGAAGCCAAACCTCCTAGTTTTATGGCCACTGTCTGATGCAAACAAGGTACAAATCTTTATGCATACTGTTTTTCCTAAGACAAACCCAGCTGAAAGAGTTTTAAGCACTGCTTCCTTATCAACGATTTTCAACAAAAATAATTTAAAGCAACAAGAAATCTTAACTGCAGTTTGTAGAAGACAAGTTCTGTTTCTTTTATGCTGTGTCTACAACAGGCACTCCTGGGTGGTTAACAAACCTTCTCCTATGTACAGACAGACACATGTGGTGTCCTGAGAAGAACCCAGGGAACCTGGTTGGTCCTGGGTTTCATCCCCCTGTCTGTGTGGCCTAAGGTGAGTTCCCGGACTCTCTAGACTTCTGTTTAACTCTCCATAAAAGGAGAAATGTCTTCATGAAGTAAAATAACTTAAATGAAAGAATCTGTCTCAGTCAATCGATTGAGGAATTAGTTTTTTAATGTAAAGTTTCATTAATTAAAAGGACTGCACTGCTTACAGTGACCAACATATGAAATCAACCAAGATATGGGTTGATGGACGAATGGATAGGGGAGGTGAGATGCGAATTCACAGTGGAGTATTATTCAGCCATGGAGAAGAGTAAAATCCTGTCATTTACTGCAATGTAGAGGACATCATGTTAAGTGTGATAAGCCAGGGACAGAACAAGTACCACCTATTTTCACTCATTTGTGGAAGCTGAGGAAGACATTTTCATAGAGAAAGGGAGTGGAATGGTGGTTGATAGGAACCAGGAAAGTGTGTGTGTGGCAGGAGTGGGGGGTGGTGATGTGGAGAGGTTGGATAACAGGTACCAAATTACTGTTGAATGGAAACAATTGATTCTGGTGTTCTATAGAACAATAGGATAACTATAGTCTCCAACAGTTTCTGACATATTTCAAAACAACTGGAAGAGTCCCGTGAAGTTTGACATGGGCATGCTAATTAATAAGTATACATATGTGCAAATTTAATTTTTTTTTTTTTTTTTTTTTTTTGCCGGGCGTGGTGGCCCACGCTTGTAATCCCAGCATTTAGGAGGCTGAGACCAGAGGATCTGGGTTCGAGGCCAGCCTCAGCTACCTAGTGAGGCACTCCACAACTTAGTGAGACCCTGTTTCAAAATAAAGAATAAAAAATAGGGCTGGGGGTGTTGCTTGGAAGTAGAATGCCTCTGGGTTCAATCTGCAGTACAAAAAAAAAAAAAATGCTTTTCTTCCACATGCCTGCCCCACTATCGTGGCTGCCCTTACCCTTTACCTAGCTTCCTCACTTCCTCCAGAGTGGAAGCTACATGACAGTGAGACCTAAAGCAGAGAGGACAATTTTAAAATGGTGTGGGGACCCCAGTGGAAAGAGGTCATTGCCTTCTCCATTTCTAGCCACTCCACCCTCTCCAGGCAGCAGGACTGGTGATTATTTTTTCTCATTGTTTTAATTCAATTCTAATTGAATGTTTAGCTGGAGATGTCTTCAATAGACTCTTTTTTTCTGGTTAAATTTCCTTGGGGAGTGTACCCCAAGACCTCCTCCCTTTGTGATAACTTATTCTGGCCAGCAGAGCCAGAGTCTATTTATTACATCTCCCAACCACCCCCATCCACAACCCTAGCAGGAGGGGACCCGCTGCAGTTGCTGATGACTAGAGAATTACTCAAGTGTGAACTGTTTCACTGTCTGTCACTTTGCTCATTAGGCAAGTGAGAAAATGTGTCTATGGCCCTGTCTCAGGTCCTCATTAGCTTATTTTACTTCCCTTATTTGTTTTAAAGATGAATGCATAAGAAACAGTATTCAGTCGGTATTCCTCAGTATAATTTTAAGAAGCAAAAGCCTGGATAATCTTATTATCTTCCCAATAATTGTGTTGTTCAGACGATAGGGAAAGGGTAATTGCCTCTGCTGCATTTACAGTCAGGGTGGAAAGGTGGGACTGTGTTCATTGTAGCACAGATTCAAGTTCTTGGTATTAGGGGAAGATCATGGTGCTTCCAGAAATGGAATAAACAGCTACCCCCAGTCAGGACAACTATATATACTATAGCCTGTACTCCAAGAATGATTCTTTATTTTCATTCAATACTCTTGTCCCTGTAGTTAGAAAATATAACATGATTACTGTACCACACTACTTTTGCATTAAATGTAAATCTATTTCTACCTGGAGATTTAGCAAAAGTTTAGGTTTATTTTGAGATTTTTTATTGGGGGGGAGTGGGATGGGATGGATATGTGAGGGTATATTGAAGATCTGACTTTTGTGAAGCATTCTTTACAGGTATTTATGGTTGTTTCTTATCTACAGATTTATTTGTGAGATGATAAAACAGAGTCAAGATCGCCCAGTGTCATTCAAGAGTTTGACATTCTAGCTGCTTTCCTGATAGAAATGTGTCAGCCTATCTCTTGTTTGCTGTGCTTGAGTTGGGGTGTTTAGGATCCATTTTTATTTAATCACAATAAATGTTGTTCCAAATTCATTAGCATCTTTGTGGAGTCTCAGCCATGGATACCCTGTGGTTGATGACTTCAGTGGAGAGCATTCGACCCACAGGGCTAAAAGAAGCCGAATACTGTGTTCGTTTCTGTATCTAACCGCAGAACTTTGAACACACATGTAGCCTATTAGGGTTGGCATCAGCTTCTTGCATAGATTCACACATAGGTCCGCATCCCACGACAAACAGATGAACTAGACTAGTAAACATGCAGAGGATGGTGTTGTTTATCTGCATTTTCAGACATGAGTCCTGAAATCTAAGTAGCGTGGAGAAAGAATTCTCCTGTTTTTTTTTTTTTTTTTTTTTTTTAAGCTTGATTCTTTTAGTAACAATGCCAGCTGAAAATGCCTGCATTTTCATCTCCCTCAAACATTTTCTTCATTCAGAGAAACGAGAATGCACATAATCCATTCAAGGGAAATATAATGCATTATTATAATACGACTCAGCTTAAGTAGCTAATCACTTTTTATTAACACTTTTTGGCCCAGGGAGTTGGGATTCCTCCAAGCTGGCTGTCAGGGCAGGAATTCTGGAGTCTATATTAGTAATTAGCATTACAAGATCTTGACTCCTGGGGTGATTCAAATTAATACAAAATAAAAGTGCAAATTTCCAAATAGATTTGAAAGCCACATCTATTATTAAATTTATGTTATTAAAGCCCTTTCCAGCCAGTCTGACAGAAGTCCAAAGCAGAGAGTTTCCTTAAATATCCACACTACTCATCTTGGATTCTTTAAAATTAAATAAAAGAGCTTCCAATAAGATCAAAAGAAATTGCTGTACAATTGAGTTATGCCTTGGCAGTAAAGTTTTCCACCAAACCAAATCCCTACAAAGCAATATTAGTTTCATGGTCACAGTTGCTTTTGGACTTTCCTTGATACATTTGGCAGCTATCTCAAGAGCATCCAAAGAACCGCTGGCAACATCAATCACTCATTTCATAAGCAGGAGCTAAGAGGCAACAGGAGGGCGCATGGCACAATACCATCTCTCCACCATGGAACCCCTCCCAGGCAGGAAAGAAAGAGAAACGGTGTAGCAGCAGAGAGACATTGTGGAGTACTCCTCTTCCAATAAGGTTCCACTAATGTGTAAATAACCTGCTTTCTCTAACCATGTCTTTAGCAGACTAAGTGGTTAATTGTTATTGATCAGCTCTGCCCACTGTTCCAATATTAGTCATTATTGAAAATAATCTCAGTATCCTTCATTAAGCATGCATCTGTTTCCATGGGAATGCATTTTAAACACAGAGAGCGACTTGAGTGTTATTGGTTTCACTGGTAGCGCCGGCTCTGAGGGCTGTGGTTGCCCAATCTGTCATTGTTAATCAACTCTCATCTCTTAACACTGGCTGCAGTTATCAATGAGGTAAGGATTAATATTCTGGGCGAAGCAGATGATAAATCATTTGTATATAATTAGTGTACAGCAAGGTTACAGCTGACATGAATTTTTATCTTAATTATGAGAGAAATTTGTTCCATTAATTTAATTTAGTTTGCATGAGTGGCTAGACACCTAACAAAGTTAATCTTACACCTGTCATTACAACATTAAGGAGAAAGCCTCATGTTGAGGCCCAGGTCTCAGATCCTCCCATGAATGAGGATAATGTTGTTCATCCTAATGTGAAAATAGATGATCGTAGACAGAAGACGTAGAGTGGACTCTTCTTAAACTTGTCCCAGGGGATTTATGGGAGAACACTGAAGTGACTCAACTCATGTTGCTGTGCTTTGATGCCATAGTCCTTTTGCCAAATTACCTTGTTCCTGCCTTGTAAATCAGGTGGAAGGCAGTAGATGCAAGAAAAGATCTGTTTTTCTTTTTAAAATGTATATTTGCTAACCACAGAGCTTTTGGCCAAATACAGCTTGTCTCGGGACAAGCTATTGCACTTATAACAAGTGCAATGGATTAAAAATGTGTGCTTGTTTAGGTTGTGTACTCTAAGTGCTTCTTGTTTATTTTATAATTGAATAGAGAAATTCCTGTAACTTCATTTACTGCACAAATGGTAATTTTGCAGACATCCCAAAGGATGCCGAGTACTACACAAACCTAAACTCTGTTCTAATTATCCAAGTAATCACTATATCTGATCAATCATATTTGATTAATAGATTAGGTGAGGCTGTTTATCCAGGTAATGTGATATTCTTTATTTTCCTAGATTGACTACAGATTTAAGATTTTAAGATAAAAATAAAAACCTTGCTGGCTTACTTAAAATAAGTTTCCTTATAGACTTATCTTTGTGATAATTATTTTGCCCTGATCTCTGATCTGGGGTAGGGAGAAATCTTAAGGAAAAAGGGCAGGAAGTCACAGAGATACAATATAAAATCTCTGTAAACATGATGACTAAGGAGTGATTTCAGTTATGCTGAAACAGAACTAAAAGCAGGCTCATATAAGAGCCTATTTCTGAAAACGTGTATTTGAAATATAAGCTCCAGCTTTCAAAGGAGTGGGCCTTTGCATTTGGGAAACTCCAAATAAGCCTGCAAGTGAAATGCTAATTGCACAGTAACTCAGATTAATGTATTGTAATATTAGCCCACAATTATCACTGAGATAGGGTCAAGAAGTGTAGAGTTGGTTATTCACAAGAAATGACTGATTTAAAAACAAAGAGCTCTAATGGAATTCAATAGTGCTTTTCAGTCATTCTGCTTGGCATCTCTATTACCTGAGATGATTCACAGTCCATTATGGGAGCTTCCATGCTAATAGAATGTCTATCTTCTGTAATACAGACACATCAGAGCACTAACTGGGAATCTGTCACAATGAATTTCATCTAGATTTCACTTCATCTCTTCATGGACTGTAAAATTTGCTCTTGTACAATGCCTAAATTTACTGTGGGTAATTGAGAGAGATCTATAGATGCAGCAGTACTCAGTAAAAAGCAGTTTTCCAAAGATCTATTGTAAATTGTGCAGCTTTGCCTCAGCTAGGGAAAGATTATGGGGAGCTGAATCTTACCTTTACTAATGAGATGTTTTGGTGAGTTCAAAAGAGCGAGGGAGAAGATGCTTTAGTGTATTCTGCCACGTGGAAAAAGGAAAACAGGAAGGGACCTATCTTTCATTCTAAGGAGAGCTTTGCAAAAGGGACAAAAATAAGTTTGGACACAGGCTTCATTACCTTCCAAGGGAAGGATAAATCAGGGCTACGATAGACATAATATTTTCCAAATCTGCCTGCATTTAGTTGGCAGAAAAAAGAATGTCTCATGCATGACCTAACCTCACAGTAGCTTACATTTGCCTCCTCTTACAGCTGGAGGTAGAACAGATTCCATCTCACATTTGCTAAACCTTCTGTTTCACAGATTGTTAATCCTAACTAAAATATTTGGTATTAAGCTATCTGCATGAATTGTTGATAAAGAATTAAGATAACATTTGAGCTATTAAATATAATGTGTGCTCATATTTTTTCAATGGATACTTGGGTTACTGCTCATAAAGTATACACACTAACCTTTATTTTCCCCCCTTCAAACCATTTCCCTTTCTTTATTTTACTTATTCCCATCAAAAGCTAAACAGAATGACTGGGTGCCCTTAACAATCGTAGGGCTTAATATTTGTTAGCCAATTAGAATTGTGATATATTCTATAGCTTTTTTCCTAAGCCAGGAACTGAATAATAGCATCATGCTTCACTGGCAGTGAAGTGAGCTGAGCCTTTACATTAGGAGAAAATCAGAATGGTATGACTGCAGTTCATTACTGAAATAGGTAACTGATGAACTGAAAAGACAAAGGGCATTGTTAAATGAAATGTCATTATTAGAGGTGCTCATGTTTAACAAATGTACTGTAAGTTAATTCAGTAGTGTTTTCTATAAAGTTCGCCACTGAATGTTCACTGCTCATTTTTACTGTCTCTGCATACCTAACATCTCCTTAAAAATGTCTTTAAGGGAACAATGTCAACTCCCAATCAAGGGGATTAATTATATCAAGGTCAGAACCATGTGCTGGGCTCAGGTATTTGTGTCACTTTCCCTGAAGACCCTACCCAGAGGCAATGTGTTTATGTTCCTAGATTTACATGCAACATGCTGGAATGTTAATAATTCTGGAGAGGGGAGGGGAGAATAAGCACAATCATTTTGCAGAAGACCAGAGAAAAAATGTTTTCAGTTAAAGAGAAAAAAAAAAAGAGCAATGAAGCCCCTTTGGCATCTGTGCAAAACTGTTTGCTTGACTCTGGAGGTGATAAAAATAATTTATGAACCTCTACATTTTTAGCAAGAGGAAATGACCTCAGCTTTTGGCAATCTGGTCCAGTTAGTGAAGCCTCTCTCTCTACTTCTTTTATGGATTTCCTTGAGCTACATATTCTGTGACCTGTATTTCAGATTTATTGGCAGATACATAAGCCACATTAAGTAATATAAAATGCAGTGAATGCTTCAAACAACTCAGCCGGGACCTACTGACAGCAGGCGAGAGGCTGCCTCTTCGAAGCAGTCACTCTGAATCGGATACCTGTTTATGCATTTGTCTAACCAGGCTCTGCATTTTTGTTTTAAATAAAGACATTAGTTCAAAACAAAAATGTCTCCAGCTGAATGCAAAATATATTGGGTGTCAGGAAGAGAGTGGACAGCTAACTTTAAAATCTAATCAAACCCTCAGGATTTTGAGTGTGAACATGCTCTGCTTCCAGTTTGGGGGAAAGCATAGCTTTTCAGTAGGCGAAACTAGGACCCCTAGCTTATTGTGTTTGGCTCTAAGTAAGACAATAGAGTAGTGTTTTCATGAGGAAGATGTAGACTGACTGTCTTTGGGTAAATACTTACTGCCCTGATAAAGAGGAGAAAAGTACTAGCGAGGAAACGAATGTTGACTGGTGCCACACACCAAGCACTTGAAATACAGCTGGAGGGATTTTTGTAAAACCTCTATACCTACCCTGTGTACCCTAAAAGGCAAGCAGAAGGAGGAACAAGATGCAGTCAGAAGACCCTACGTCAAGAAGACCCTACGTCCAGCTGGATCAGCTATGTCACCATGGGCAGCTCACACTTTCTCACTGGGGTTCCTGGCATCCTTTCCAGTTCAGGAAACCCTTGGTTCCTTAATCAATGAGGTCCAAATGACTTATGTAAGACAATGAGATCGCAGTGAGGGACACCTCTCCCAGCATGATTAACTTGAGAAGATTCCAGACTTGGCATAAACCCCTACAAAAAAGGATGGATATGTGACTTCCTGGAGAACTTCCAATTCTCCCTCTCATGACTGTTAAATTTTACTGTTAACTATTCCCTCCCCCCCTTTTTTTTTTTTCATACTATTGGAAATCAAACCCAAGGAGCCTCTACCATTGAACTACCACCTCAGTCCTTATATTTTATTTTGAGACAGGGTCTTGTTAAATTGCTCAGACTAGCCTCAAATTTGTGATCCTACTTCCTCAGCCTCCCAAGTTGCTGGGATTACAGGCATGCACCACCGTACTCCACTGTTGACCATTCCCTTTTAAAGATAGCCCTGTGAAACTCAAAGGCACATTTCCTCCAAGAATCCTTCTGGGTGATTCTACTGTACAATGGCCTCTCCGTTCTCTGAGAACTAGCAGCTCTTTATGCCACTTAATATGAAAAATTAATCAGATTGGTAAAGGACTCAGATGCTAGAGTCAGATGACCCAACTTTAAGTCCCAATTCTACCACCATTAGCTGTGTGACCTTGAGCAAGTCTCGTAACCTCTATGAGCCTCACTTTTCCTCTTCTGTAAAACAAGGATAACAAAAATCATATTTGTTTACTAGGTTACTGTGATGATGGAATGAGATACAATTTGTAAAGCATTTTTTTTTTTTTTTTTTTTTTTTTTTGCGGTACTGGGGATTGAACTCAGGGGTGTTCTACCTCCGAGCTATACCCTCAGCCCTATTTTTTATTCTTTATTTTGAAACCGGGTCTCACTAAGTTGCGGAGTGCTTCACTAGGTAGCTGAGGCTGGCCGTGAACTGGGATCCTCCGGTCTCAGCCTCCTGAATGCTGGGATTACAAGCATGCGCCACCACACTCAGCTTTTGTAAAGCATTTAATGTAGACCCTGTCACAGAGTACAGTGCTCAATCTATGTATTTTAGGTAGTATTATTATTGTTTTTTCTTTGTTTCATGAATACCCATTTAGTCACAGCAGCACATGTCATTCGTGTTCCCTGCAGTGTTGGGCTCACTATGTTTTTAGAAAAGAAAATAAGTATTCAGGGGTAAAGTCCTGGTGAGGCAGAAAAAGGAGAGCGAAGCATAATGGCAATAGAATAAAAATATCTGCACCCCTAGTGCATAACAAGCAGTTCTAACCATAGCACCATTATTAAACAGTCATCTCTGGCAAGGCACTTTACATAAGTTATTTTTAATCGCTACTCTGCTACGTATGTATTATTATCCCTATTTTACAGAAACAAAAGTTGAAGTTCAGGAAAGGTAAGAAATACTTCACATCATCAAAGTGAAAGAATAGGATTCAAACTCATGCCCATCACCTGCCAATGTCCATGTCTGTCATAGAGCCCTTCTGCTCCCAGAATGCCGTCTAATCAGATGCTCAGCCTGTGCATCTGCAATGTAGCTGCCTCCTACTTAGAGGGGCAAGAGATTAGACATGAAGTAGCTAGTGGAACCATCAATGCTGAGTCACACAATGCAAGACAAATCTCAGGCAGTGGCAAAAGCTAAAAGTTGGGAATCAGTCTTCAAAAATGCACAGTATGGAAGAAATGCAGTCATTTGGGGCTCATACCATAATAGCTACTATCACCAGGATTCTTTCTGAAGCCACACAATGGCTAAGCAAACATAAAGGGTGCTAAATAATTAAGATGCTGAATATGGATTTAATGCTTTATTACTTAGAAATAATAGCCATACCTCCCATTCACAATGTTCCTCCACCTCTGTATTAAATTAGGGAATGTACACTGGCAAGACAGTGACATGGTCTGAGAAGAGTGATGGGATTAGGAGAGGCATCCAGTACCAGCCCTAAATTCCCAACTGGAAGTGCCAGTGTTGGACACCGCTTGGCCTGGGACCAACAAGAAACATGTGGTCCACACCAGACATTTTGGGGGCCACATTGCCAGGAAGGACATGGCATTATGAATGTCTTTGTCAGATTGAAAATATCTGGTCTCTCTCAACAACCATTTCCAGATCTGAATGCCTTCTGCCTTCCAGAATTGTTTCATACTAGACTTGAGTTATTCCTATTGTTTCCCCAAATGTCACATAGAAATGGTTAGGATGATAAAACGGAAAGTGCAGGGATACATTTGCCTAGCATAAAGGTGTCCAGATCCCTGCCAGCTAATTTAATAAGAGACTTGAGGCAAGAACTACCTCTAATAATTCAAAACTAAAATTAGATAGTCACTTGAAAAATTCAGGTAAATGAAACAAAAATGAGAGGAACTTTGTTTATTTAAATTATGAGGATAATTGCCTCAATTCTCCAATTCCCCTCACTGGGGTAAACTTGGCTTGAGTGTATCAGTATCCATGGTGATTCATCTAATAAGTAAACTGCATTAGCTCTGCTACTAGCAGAGAGAAAAGGGAGAGGTCCTGAGATATATCTGCCATGGCTTCTTTCCAGAGGAAGGGATTTCATTATATCCTGAAGACATGAGGCAGTTCAAAGAGATCTGAAATATGGAATGAGAAGGAGGAGGAGGAGAAGTTAGGGATTATGCACTTGCTTTTTAGTTTTGCTTTTATATATGGGAATCAGACACTAGAGACAGGAACTCTAGGGAGAGACTTTATTTTTCTGGTCTAAGGTTTTGTTAGGGTTTGTTTTATGGCTGGTATCTTTCCAAAAGTTCCCGCATACAAGCAGGCTTTCACATTTACTCTTATGTATATAATTTCAAGTAGCTATGACAGGGTATCCTTTAAAAAAAATACACATCCATGATTCCATGGCTAGAATGAAAGTTGGAACCAATGCATAATGGTGCCTGGGTAGCAAACCCAGACAATGTGGAATCATAGAAATCATCCCGGAAAAGGCATAGAAGTATGCCTATAACCACAGAATAATTTGTTTTGCATTCATCTACTTTTGAAAACCATTTTATGATTACAAGCATGTAAGCTATTCTAATTATTACTGCAAATAATTAATCATTTCCTTTACAATCACTTATTAATTAGCTGTCATAACAGTGTTGTGAGCTAGGTGGAAGACAAGGATTCAATATTCAGTTATTAACACCTAATTAAAATATTCATTGTTTTCCATATGTTGTTTATAGCTTGGCTTCCTCCCTTGAACTTGACAGAATTTCTCTAACATGGAAAAATGTCTTCCATTTGCTTAGCTATACTGCCATCTGTTGTTAGGAAGTAGTAAATGCCCTTTGCTTTTTTTTTCCCCCCCACATAAAAAATAATCCTTACATCTCAGCTTGTACTGGGAACTGTAAAAGTCTGATTTACAGTGTTCTCCCGAGATATTTTTCTGGTCTTTTTGTTGTTGTCTACTACTGACTACGTATTCTGCTAATTTTAATGGCATCTTCTAAGTAGTAACTTAAGTGAGCCCACTAATGAAATGACATTGAAATACAATCATTTTTTGGCCATGGGAGACTGGTTTTAGGCCATCCTCATCTCTCCTTTCTGGAGGATACCAAAATCTGCAGATGCTCAAGTTTCTTACATAAACTTGTGCAGTATTTGCCTATAATCCACACACATCCTCTCATATACTTTAAGTCATTTCTAGATTGCTTATAATACCTAACAGCACAAATGTTATAAGATATTGTTTTGCTGTTGTTTAGGGAATAATGACAAAAATGTCTATACATGTTCAGTATAGACATAATTATTTTTCCCTTGAATATGTTCAAGTTATGGTTAGTTGAATCCACAGATGTGAATCTATGGGTATGGAGGGCCGGTTATATTCAACTACTCTGATGGAGGCGAAGTGCAGGAGAATTAGCTAAGTGGCTTGGTTTATATAAAGTAATAATTAAGGGAAGTGAAAGATTGGACGGTGCAAATGGATCCAATTGGATTGGATGATGGATTTCCTCTGTACTCACCATCTGCCTAAGCAAAGCTCATCTTCCTTGAGTGACTGTGAGGTGCAAGCACTGTTCATTCATCTAATGATGGGGACAATGTAATTCTGCACATGTAACAGATAGGGAAACAGAATCACTGAAAGGTAAAGTAAATTTCCCATGCAAGGCAGGTCTAGAGCAAAATGAAAATGTGGAGCTGGACTTAGTGGTGCTCTCCTGTAATCCCAGTACTTGGGAGGCTGAGACAGGAGGATTTATCACAGGTTTGAGGCCAGTCTCAGGATTTAGCGAGACCCTGCTTCAAAATAAAAAATAAAAGGGGGCTGTGGGTGTAGCTTGGAGGTAGAATGCTCCTTAGTTTAATCCCTAGTACCACAAAAAAGAAAAAAAAAAGAGAGAGAGAAGAATGGAGCCTTTTGTTTCATAAACAGGAAAAAGTTGCCATTAAAGGCATGAAAATATGATAAACAGAGAACTGGTAGGTAGGTAGCTGACTCTTCGATGGGGAGGAGCAGAGTCACCTCAGAGCCCAGTTGGGGTCACAGTAGGAAGTGACTTGCCCAGTAGGGTCCTGACAACCTCAGGCCTGAGGCACAGACAGCTTAGAGAGTGATTGTGAGGCTCAGGCTGAAAACAGGAGATAGTTTAAAAGCCTCTGAGTCAAGAGCAATTGGACCCACCCTCGTCTCCTCTATCCTTCAAAGCTGGCTCAGTGACCTGATTCTCACAGAAACCAGCAAATTGTCAGTGGAGTCACTGACAAGACCAGAATCCTGACTCTGGAAAAGCTGACAGAGTCAGGGTCATGGATTTGGTCTATGCTCCATACTGAAGGATTAGTGAGTGTCACACTAGTGGCTAGGGCCTGGGCCTGTTCCTGCCTTTTACCAGGGCACCAGGAAGCAGGGCCCCAGCAAGACACTGAAAGAGCAGCTCTGCAGAACAATGCCCCTGTTGGTGGGTTTGTTTTGGGCAACTTCACTAAATGAAGGGGATTTGCTAAAGCAGAATCTCCTTCCCAGTGTGGTTCTGAGTTCAGGCAACAACAGTAACCTGTGGGAAGCCTGAAAAGTAGAGAAGGGAAGCAGCTTTCATTTTGCTGAGTGTGGGTGTAGGGTGCTAGGCACCACCTCAGTCCTTGCACATTCTCATTCTCATAGTCTACAGGGGAGAGAGTGAGGGGATCAGGGATGGGACATGAAATCATAAAGAGTGTAATAGTACAAATAATGCTATGAATATATACAAAACTACCAATAACAATACAAAGACAGGTGGGAGGAGGGGAAAGGAAGACAGAGGGACCTGGTAGGGAGAATACCAAGAGCTATTACATGCACAGATATACATCTGGCACTCTATACCCCAATATGAGGTAAAATTTACAATGCAAATTTCTAGTGATACAAGTCACTAGAAAAAAAAGAAAAAAGACTGTGAAAGACAATAATTAAATAACAACCTCAAGTGTCTTTCATTTATTTACATTCATTTCAAAAATAAAGAGAATAAATTAATTTTATTTTAAAAATGAATTAAGATAAAAGGATCACTGCTTGTCACAGTGTCACAAATCACTTACCCAGCAGAAAGTACCAATGCACTGTGCTGTCAGACTTCAGACCAACATTTCTCAAAGCGTGTTTCTGAATGATGTCTTGACTTGCTAATACTCTTCTTCCCACAAAAGGGTCCTATGTCTTGGGTAAGTTTGAGAATGTTTCATATTATTTCCTGCTCTTAGCAAGTCATAGTGCACATTAACATAGGAAACTCCCCAACAGGTCTTGCAATAGAAAAACTCTGAAACTTTTTCTCTTTTCTGGCTATTTTCAGTAGCTAAAACACTTCCACTGACTCCTCATGTTGCGTGAAATATTTTTTATTGTCTTTTTAATCCCTTTCAGAAATTCCTATAAAACTAGTTGGACTCAGATTCATCCTATTGCCATGGACACATAAAATAGTGTTTTTTATATCCTAAGGTCAAAATCATGTTATCTGTTGTAGGCAATTTTAGTTAAACAGACTGCAAAAGCCCTAGAAATGTTAATTCTGCTACATCTGACATTTGGAGAATTTTTGGTATTCAACCTAAGCTTTACATTTTCTTTGCAATTTTCAAAATGCACAGCCGCATGCTCTCTTTCAAAGGCTCTGGTATTATCCAGAAGCAATTACGAAGAAAAACGAATTACCTTTCGTCATTCTATCTATTCAGGGCCTTGGAAATGCAGACTGACAATGAGCTGACAATTACTTGCAATCCACTTTCAGTTAATTTCACCATAAATTGAGCCTGAGGACTGCTGACAAATAAAATATATTATTCATCTGAAAACATTCTCTTCGGGGCTCCAGATCTCCAATCTATTTCATTAGTGATCATGATCAAACTAAGTTGGAAATTGATTTATGCAACAGTTATCCCTCCACAATAATTAATTAGGAAAATAATACTTTGGAGGAGCTTTGAAAAGGGAGCCGTTTCTAAGGCTCTTTGATAAAATAGAAAACTTTTAAAATAATTATGAGGCAGCCTTCCTAAGGGAGTAGATATGCATTGTGTTGCCTTTCTTATTTTCACAAGACACTAGACTTAAAATGCAATCAGAGATAGCTCCAGGAATCCCAATTCAGTTCATTTAACAATTTCTGGGCATGTATTACATGCCAGTCATGGTGCATTGGGTATGTGAGGGCTATGGAAGTGGAGCATTCAGAGTCAGTGTACATGGGCAGGTAGTCATGTATGGTGTTAACTGCCCTAATAAATGCTACAATCGTCATAGCTATTAGGTGTTCTGGAAGCCGTGGAGGGTCCAAGGATTGATTCTGCTTGAATCATTGTGGAATGCCTCATAGGGGAAAGCGGCATTAGAATTGGTCCTAGGATGATGGGTTACATCAGTGGGATGAAATGAAAGGCTGTGGACTGGAGAGAATGGAGGTACAATCCTGGGCAGAAGCAAGTATCAATAATTGGAAAAAAAAAATGATAATTCCAAATGGGTTTGAGAAGATGTGAGAAGCCTAGGATGGCTCTGGGAGGTTAGGAGGAAAATATCTTGAAACCAGATCATAAAGGTAAAACTTAAAGACCACAGACAATTTTTAATAAGTGAGGTCTTAAGTCAAGAAGCTATATTGTTCAGATGATAACTGTGGTGTCAACATCATTATGGGGTGAAGAAAGGTACTTACTATGATTGTACTGGTGAGAAACAACAAAGAAATGTGGAAGAGGAAAATAGGAAAGCAAGAAGGAACAGAACCTGAGAATTGGTTAGCATATTCCCTTAAGTGAAGTCAAGGTGCAGCGAGGTTGAGGAGTTGGAAGGATATTGTGAGTGTTAAAGTCATGGGGGTCATGAGCAAAGATGCAATGAATCAAGTGCAAAAGCCTTGAAAGGAGGTGGAGGTTTCTTGGAAGGTGATAGATGAGTTGGTGTCCGTTACGCTTTGGTTCATGTATTCTTCAGAAACTTGTAATCAAGGGGGCTGAGGATGTATCTCAGTGGTAGAATGTTTGCCTAGCATGAACAAGGCCCTAGGTTCGATGTTCCATACCAAAAAAAAAAAAAGAAATGTTATCAAGAACTCCACTGGGCATGGGAATACAGAAACCAATAAGACACATTAACCTGACAGCATTGATTGGAAGAAGTATTTGTCTTTGGGCAGGAAAAGGTTTCAAAGTTAGTTAACAGAGCTAGAAAAGGGAAAGCCATGGAATTCAGGAAAATGTACACAAGTCAACAAGAATTTATAAAGACATGGCAAAAAGATGTTCCAACTCAAATTTCATGTCTAGATAGGAAGACAAGAACAAAAAAGAGCAAACAATGTGTATGCTGAATCTTATCTCCTTTGAAGGAATTTTCCTAGAAAACATTCACTGACTTTTTATTGCTCAGAAGTGGGTCATATGTCTACTTCTAACCTAAATTGAAACCTGAGAGCAGTAGAACTAGAGTACATTTTCTCACCCAACAAGTTCTGCTAGAAGGGAGCCCAGAAGAATGAACACTGTGTAGAAAATCAACAACTAAAGGTGGGCCTGGTGGCACATGCTTGTAATCCCAGTACTTGGGAAGCTGAGACAGGAGGATCTGGGTTCATGGCCAGCTTCAGCTACTTAGTGAGGCTTTCTGCAACTTTGCAAGACCCTGTTTCAAAATAAAAGGATATAAAATAGGGCTGGGGGTACAGCTCGGAGGTATAATGCCCCTGGGTTCAATCCCCAGTACTGCAAAAACAAACAAACAAACAAACAAACAAACAAACAAAAAAACCCAAAACCAAAACAAAACAAAAAAACCTCAGCAGCTATACTTTGCATACTTAAATGTATTTTATGTTATCCTCCTGGTTGACTAAAATCTTACCAGAGTATAGAATTTCAGCCTTCAAATAGTTTTTCCTTAGAATATTGAACATGTTTTTCCACTGTATCCCAGCTTTCAGTGTTACTTTTGAGGAATAATGCATTTCCAATTCTCATTTCTTTGTTATGTGACCAGGTCTTTCTGCAAAATCTTACCATCTTCTCCTTATTGCTCATGTTTTGAAATATCATAAGAATGTGCCTTGATGTTAATCATATTCCCTGTGTATGGCATCTGAAGAATATTTTCAACCAGGACACTGCTTTAGGATTTCTTTGAAAATCTTCTCCCCTGCTGTCTTCTATCTGGACATCTGACTTCCTGGACATTTCCTTAGCTCTATTTTCCAATTCTTCTATTTAATTTTAAAATTTCACTTGTTTTCTAGTTTCAATGAGCTCCTTTTTGTTTTCTAATTAGCAACATATCTATAATTAGTAATTTTCTACCATTATGTAACTATTACTATAACAGGCTTTTTTTTTTTTTTTTTTTTTTTTTTTTTTTTTTTTTTTTTTTTTTTTTTTTTTTTTTTTTTTTTTTTTTTTTTTTTTTTTTTTTTTTTTTTTTTGTATGTGTGGTACTAGGGATTAAACCCAGGGGCATTCTACCTCTGAGCTACAACTCTAGCCCTTCTTCTTTTTTTTTTTTTTTATTTTGAAACAGGGTCTTGCTAAGTTATCATGTGCTGGGAGGAAATGAACAGGAAGAGAGCCAGGTTGTTTCATGCTTGTACCACATCAAGTTTAATCAGTGTAACAGTATTTTAGTTTTTTCTTCCATTCTTTTTATCCATGTGGAATTGTATGTTTCCCACCATTTTAGTGGGATTTCAGTAAAAACAAGTAGACATATGTTCATTGCTGTGTTATCATTCTGTTGCTGAAACAAATACTTAAGATAATCAATTTTAAAAACAGGAAAGGTTTATTATGACTCTGAGTTTTAGAGGTTTCAATACACAGTCAGTTGGACCATTGCTTTTGGGCCTGCAGTGAGGCAGCACATAGCGGGGAGTGTATGGTGGAGGGAACCTATTCAACTCAGAAAAGAGAGAGAGAATGAACACACAGCATCCCATGATGGACTTTGGGGGTATACCCTCAGTGACCTAAAAACTCCTACTGGACCCCCCACTTCCTTTTTAGTAGTACTGGGGATTGACCCCAGAGGCAGGGACATTCTATGTCTGAGCTACACCCTCAGCTTCCCTTTTATTTTTTCTTTAGAAACAGGGTTTCACTAAGGTGTAGAGTGTCTCACTCGCTAAGTTGCTAAGGCTGGCCACAGACCTATAATCCTCCTAGCTCAGCCTTCCAAGAATTGGGATTGTAGGCGTGTGCCACCACACCCAGCTAGACCCCAGTTCTTAACAGTTTTCACCACCTCCCAATAGTAGCAGCCCAAGGACCAAGCCTTTAACACACATGCTTTTGAGGGACAGACATTCCAGATCCAAACTATAGCAAATTCCTTTTCAAACCATAAGTCTAGGCAACAGCTATTTTTTTTTTTTTTTAAACCAAGTGTTCCTTCTCCAGGACAGGTTAAGTTGACCTAGTGATAATATTTGAGATGAGAAATCAATAGACACAGGCCGGCAGTGGTGGCAGGTGCCTGTAATTCCAGTACTTGGGAGGCTGAGATAAGAGGATCACAGGTTTGAGGCCAGCCTGGGCAACTTAGTGATACCCTCGACAACTTAGCAAAACCCTGTTTCAAAATGAAAAGTTCTTAGAAGTAGAATACCCCTGGATTTGATCCCTGTACAGAACATTTTAAAGAGAAAAAGAGAGGAAGCTCTAAATTCCCACTTCAATATTGGGTATATTTCACTTACATAAGCTGACCTAAGGAAAATGTTATAACTGTTGTCTATTATCTTGTAGCTATCATAGGAACTTCTTTCTCTGAAAGGATAATCATTGACTATCCCACCTGCCACCTGGTGGCCACTCTGAAACACATATTATGCTAATATGACCACACTTGGCTACCTTTCCATCCATCATCCATCTAGGGTGCACTTTGTTCAGGTCAGACGCTAGACATGCAGATAAACAGAAAACACACAGCTCTGTGTTTCTTTGAGGAACTGACAATCTAATTGGGGGAGATATGCTTTTTTTTTCTTTTTGAGGGACATTTGTAAGCATTAAAGTTCTAAGGCTCATGTTTGTGTATTCAAACTTTTTTTCCTGTCTCAACTGGTTTCTTCCCTACATTTTTTTATATTATAAATATTTTATTTTTTAGCCGGGCGTGGTGGCTCACGCTTGTAATCCCAGCATTCGGGAGGCTGAAACCGGAGGATCCGGGTTCGTGGCCAGCCTCAGCTACCTAGTGAGGCATTCCGCAACTTAGTGAGACTCGGTTTCAAAATAAAGAATAAAAAATAGGGCTGGGGGTATAGCTCAGAGGTAGAATGCCCCTGAGTTCAATCCCCAGTACCGCAAAAAAAATAAATAAATAAATAAATATTTTATTTTTTATTTATTTATTTTTTTAGAAGAGGAGAGATTTATTGGGACTTATGGTTTCAGAGTTCAGTCTATAGAGCCAGCTCCAAAGTATAAATGTCAGTGGCTGCAGTGGCAGGGAGCATGGAGGGACACTGCTCTCATGCTTTCATGTCATAGAGACCAGAAGCTGTTCCCACATTGTAGAGGCCTGAAGCTGCTCCCACCTTCCCTACAATTTCATAAAGAAAAATTTAAGACTCTGCTATCTTAAAAGGCCAATTAAACAAACATTCCATCAGCCATGCTACCCCTAACCATCCTCTTACTTCTTTCTTTCCATAGTCAAGTTTCTCCACAGAGGAGTCTACATTCTCTGTCCTCTCTTTCTAGCCTCTATTCATGTTTGTGACTGTTTCCTTTATTTTTCATATATTTTATTAAAAAATAATTAAAATTTAAAGAATAGAATTATCCACATATTTAACACTCATATTTCTCATTCACATTATACTAGATTTTTCTTAGACCTTCTTTCCCTAAGAAATAGAACATTACAGGTAGTCAGGTTCGCTGTTCTTCCTCTTGCTTCTTCTCCTCCTCCTTCCCCAGAGGAAACCTCAGTCAGAAGCATCACTCCTCAGTCTGCTTCACACACATACTACCCATTTGTTCCGGTCAGCATTCTTGCAAAGATAATCTAAGGACTGACCACATAACTTAGACGAAAGAAGATTTGTTTTCTTACAATTTGGGGTTCAGTCTACGTGAGGCTGGGAACCGCAGATCTCAGGGCATGGTGGCGGGAAGCAGGGAGAGGGAGAGCACATGGGCTGTGCTCACATCACGGAGGCCAGAGGCAAGAGCGGGGATGGGGGGAGATATATAATCTCCAAGGCCACATCCCCAGGGACCACCTCCTCCAGCAACATCTTGCTGGCCTACCAGGTAACACCCATGTAAATACATTCATTACAATAGATTTATCCACTGCGGGGATTACAACCTTCATGACTCAATTATATCAATCAACTCTAAATATTAATAAATGAGCTTTCATCTAACTATAATACCATTTTGTATCCATAAGCATTGACTAATATTATTCTCCATGCTTATAAATTTAGCAAGTAATCACAAATGTTGCTTTTTAAAGAGTTGATTTTATGTTTATGTTTTTCATATTTATCCTTATTCAAACATACGACTCCAGTTTATTTTCCCCACTCTATGTTATTGCACTCTATGACAATATCCCAAATGATATGTCCATTCTGCTTTTGATGAACATTTAGGTCGTAGTCAACATTTAATGTTATTTAATGTTACTATTTTATTTATTTTTATTTTATGTTTGTGGTACTGGGGACTGAACCCAGGGGCATTCTCTCTCTAATCTACACTCCCAGCCCAATTTTTTATTCTTAATTTTGAAACAGGGTCTCACTAAGTTGCAGAGGGCCTCACAAGTTGCTGAGGCTGGCTATCAACCTGCGATCCTCCTGTCTCAGGCTCCCAAGTACTGAGATCACAAGCATGCACCACCACACCCAGCTCAGCATTTCTCTGTTTAAAACAACGCTTTCCACAAACACTTTCATGGACATCTCACAAGCATGCAGTTCTTGAGCAGAGACCCCTCTGTCCTTCCCTTAGGGGTCTCCTAAACTGGGGTCTTTGGGGCCCACTATATCCTCCACTGGCAATAGGAAATGCATCTGCTCTAAGCACTGAATTCTACCTTTTGTCCACACAACCTGTTAACAGAAATAAATCATCTTCCCTGTTGATTCCACACTGTAATGAGTACATGTGAATGAATCCACCACAGAAAGACATTTTTTTCTCTTTTCCAAAGTAATTCAGGTTTCTTTTACTGCTACTTTTATCGCTATTAAGTGATGATACAGTGGTTCAAATTAATATAAAGCCTTGTTAGGATTATAATTTTTAGAGTGATGTTTTATAATTTTAGATTATTTTTCAATCATAAATTAATGACTTCCATGCTGTCCTATTTGTAGGTAGAGTGAAGTATTTTTGTTATCAACAAGTCCAGTAAATCCAATAAAAAAGAATCCAGAAATATTGCAGTAATTTTTTGTCATTGCTGAGAAATGTACAGGTTCTTAGGATAGTATTTTGTAAATCTCCCATATCATAAAATTGTGAAATATATATTTGGTTTTCATCCCAGCTTCCTGACATATGTCTCCTAAAATCCTCAGAATCTCTGGAATGACAAGAAGGTCTTTTGTATGTTACTAAGATGACTGGGGGCTGACGGTCCCTAGATAGCTTCAGGATGGACTGGTCACCTGAGAGATCAAGGCATGATTAGAGGGCTAGGACTTTCAGCCCCACCCCACTCTAATCTCTGGGTAGGGGAGAGAGACTGATGGTTAAGTTGATCACCAAAGGCCAATGGTATATCAACCATACCTGTGTAATGAAACCTCCATAAAATAACAAGGAAAAGGCCGAGGGCTTCCAGATAGCTAAGTACATGGACATTCCTGGATGGTAGTACACCTAGAGAGGTCTCCTCACCCCTTCCTATATGCCTGTCTCTTCATCTGGTGTTTATTAGTATTTATCAGTATCCAGTTTATTATAAAATACTGTATAAATACTGGTGTTTACCAGTATCTAGTTTATAACTTTTATAATAAACCAGTAAATGGTGTTTCCCTGAATTCTATGAGCCATCCTAGCAAATTAATCAAATACAAGGACGTGGCCATGGGAACCTTGATTTACAGCTAGTCCATAGAAGCACAGGTCCTTGACAGACCTCTTGAATGGGGGGGGGGTGCAGTCTGTGCCACTGAGCCTTCAACTTGTGAGATCTGACTATCTTCAGGCAAGAGTGTCAGAACTGAATTGCAGAACTGCCTGACTGGTGTGTGGAGAAAAAGCACCACGCGTGTGGTGTCAGAAGTATTGAGTGTTATGCGTATAGGGGGTAGGAACACATACTTTGGTATTTTTCCTATATATACCCACACAAGTATGTAAATGTGAATAGGACTGACAAAGTGTTTCCATCTTAAGTAATTTTGGGATAGAATAAATGTATTTTATTGCTATTCAAGAAGTGTTTCATATTAATCCAGAAAACAGCATTTCCTGGTCTCCCTTCCAAGGCAATTTTGAATTTTTTTCTCATTTGGTTTTACATGGAAGCTTGATAAGACTGTAATTCTAAAGATAATGTTGTATAAATGCAATCTATTTAGAAGTAAACATTTGGAATCAATTGTAGCCTTTAATTTCTAGACAGTATAAGGGCAGTGCTTCAATTGTTGCTGTTAACCCTGTTCCCATAAGATGTACTAGGAATAATTTTATGTGAGCAATCTTCCCATATTCCACTCCTATAGACTAAAGAGTAAATCACACTAATGACTAGCGTATTTACAAAATAAATTTTGACTTAAACAAATAACCCTCTTCCCCCAAGCCCATTGTGCGCAGGTAGAATCCAAGCCCTTATGGTAGCCCCAGGTCCTGTGTGAGCTGGGTCCCTTAGACTGCCTCTTGCTTAGGTGCTTTTCCCTACTCTTCCATCTCATCCCTCAGCCAGAAGTGCTCCCTCCACTTGGTGTCTAAGGCTCATTCAAACTCAGGTCTTAAATATTAGGTCCCTGGAGAAACTCACTGACCTCATACTCATCCCTCCTCTTCCTCTTTCCTCCTAACCTTTCGATTTACTGTAATGGCACTTATTTCAACATGCCATCATGTTGTTATTTTATGTGATTGTTTATTGACTATTCATCCCATAGCTCCAGTATTCAGGGTACTTCAGGCAGACTGGGAGTGTTTATGGCATCTGAGGAGATAATTCTTCCCATGCAGTGTTAGTCAGGTTATGATGCTATGATAAGGATGCTTAGCAACCACCAAATCTCAGTGCTGCAAACACTGATATTCCACTCATGGTTCTCGGGCTTGGTTGAGTTTCATTTTCAAGTCTACTCTGTTCTCTGTTGTCTGTTTCTCATTCAAGGACCCAAGCAGAAGGAGCACTAGCTACCTGGGTATGTTCTTGTGGTAAATGGCACTGGTATAAGAGAATGAGGAAACACAGAATGGTTCTTAACACTAATCCCAGAACCAGCACAATCTTCTCTCTCCCCACATTCCTCTCTGATTAAAGAAGTTCTTATGACACAAAGTCAACGCAGAAATTCAACATCTGTAATAGCTGGGTGATAAATGTTTAATACTTCTGCTATCATGAGAATGTTAGTGTCCTCCTAAAATTCATGTGTTGAATTTCTAGCCCCCAAGGCTATTAGGAGGTGGGACTTTGGGAAGTGATTAAGTCTCTAGTGATTTTATAAAAGAAGCCCCAGAGACACCCCTCATCCCTTCTGCCACATAAGGTTACAGTGAAAAGCAATCCATCTATAAGGACCCAGGCTCTCACCAGACCCTCAACCTGACAGTCTCTTGATATTCGATTTCCTGGTCTTCGTCATTGTAAAAAATTAATTTCTGTAATTTAGAAGCCACTTAGTTTATGGTCTTCTGCTACTGCAGTTCCAACAGACTAAGACACCCTCCTGGTTGCTGTGAAAACTCCAATTGCCCTTTGGGTGCTGAACCACGTCCTGCATCCCCACTGAGAACTCCTTTCAGTACCTGGCACACAGGATAGACACCACCAAGGGACAGTGGATGAAAAATAAACTTTGCCCCATTGCCTTCCAGCTATCATAACAGCTCAGTGGCTAAGGAGTGCTATTGACATTAGTATAATGTCCTCAAAATATTAATTATTTCTTCTATGCAAAAAATGAACTCATTTTAATTTTTAAAATGAGGCTGAGAACATTTTCCTAGGTTTAATGACAATTTCCTGCAGGAATTCTCTATTCAAGTGTTGTCCTCATTTTTTCTATTCAGTTTCCCTTTCTTATTTGTAAGGATTCTTGTCACAGGTAATGAACATTTTTTTCAGTTTTCCTTTTAAATGTTTTAATGATGTTTTGACAGGCAGACATTGTTAATATTTATATAGCCTCATCTCTCACCCTTTTCATTCATGGCCTGCCAGCATGCATATTTTCACAGGCAACATGATGTTGCACTGAATGAGTATACTGTGATAGATTTAACCAGACCCTTATTATAGGCTGTTTACAGGGTTTCCAGGTTTTTCTATCATAGTAACCTTGTGATGAGATTTCCATACATGTGCCCTACATGTAGAAGTATCACATTCAAGGATATTTTTGAAGTTCTTATTTGCCAAATTGCTACTGAAATTCTAATCCCCAGATCCTATAACTCAGATCTAAAGTCTCAGGACTCACATACGGACCTCCTGGCCTCAAGAGCCATATCTGGATCCTCACATCCAGCCCTGATGATGAAGCCCATCTGGATCCTCACATCCAGCCCTGATGATAAAGCCCTTACGGGTCATCCTTGGAACAGCAGCAAGCAAGGACAGAGGGCCCAGAGAGGGTCTCCAGAGTCAATGAGAAGCTGTCCAGAACACCTCAGATGCCTCTTCTGCTGGGAGTGCTTTTCCCTGGGCTTTCCTCAGGGTTTCTTCTTGGGATTTAGTTCTCCCCTCAAATGGCCCCAGATAACCCTATCCTTCTCCTGTCCTCAAAGAGAGACTCTGACTCAGCTAGTCCCAATTCCATCCCATTGTCCCCTCCCCTTAACAGCACTTATTTCTACCCAGTATTATCTTATTAATTTACACGCTTAATTTCTTTCAGTAACTATCTTGTCTTGTTTATTGGCTATAATATCTCTATCACCAAGAACAGTTTCTGGTACAAACTCTTCAAACTGGCTGCTTACTCAAACCACCTGTGAAGGCCTAATAATCCACTTGCCTCACCCCATAAGAAGTGTTTAATTATTGAATCATTTTAGAAGGAATATGCTATTTTCTCTAAGACATAGAGAATTTAGCAGATACTCTCAAGTACATTTATTCATTGCTGTGTAGTTGGGTTCTTGTCAAATTCCTTTTAATGTGGCTAATAGTGTGATTGGGAAAACTATGAAAATTTTAAAAAACTATCCATTTCTTTGGAAAATTTGCTAGAAGAACTCCTCCAAGTTTATATGTGTATGCTGGGAGTTGTGCCCTCTATCTAGAACTAGAGGGCACTTAAGACAGCTTGTAATACTTGTGCCTCTATTATTGTACTATAGAAATGTCACATGCTAAATATAATAGTACATGGTAAAATTTTACCACTTGTGAGCTGTATACAATTAAGAAATTTTTTTTTTTTCAGTACTGGGGATTGAACTCAGGGGCATTATACCTCCAAGCTATACTCCCATCCCTATTTTTAATTCTTTATTTTAAAACAGGGTCTCACCAAGTTGCAGAGTGCCTCACTAGGTAGCTGAGGCTGGCCTCAAACCTGGATCCTCCGATCTCAGCCTCCCAAATGCTGGGATTACAAGTGTGTGCCACCAGGCCCAGCCAGTTAAGAATTTTTAAAGCCAGGCATAGTGGCACACACCTGCAATCCTAGTACTTGGGAAGCTGAGAAAGGAAGATGCAAGTTTGAGGACAGCCTCAGCAAGTAGAGAGACTTTTACCTACCTAGTGAGACCCTGTTTCAAAATAAAGAAAAAAAAATAGGGATGGGGGTATAGCTCGGAGGTAGAATGCCCCTGAGTTCAATCCCCAATACGGCATAAATAAATAAATAAATAAATAAATAAATAAATAAATAAATAAATAAATAAATAA